>VUYV01000092.1:2570156-2684104 GCA_008711295.1 Anarhynchus alexandrinus | reverse complement strand
CGGGGCCGGGGCGCGGAGCTTCCCCCGGGGCTCCCCCGCACCGGCACGGCGGGGCCGAGGGCGCCGCTCCGGCCGCGGCCCCGGGGAGAGGCGGCCCCCGGCCGGGTCAGACGGGAGGCCCCCCGGGAGGAGGCTATGCTTGGGCACCGGTGCAGCGAGGGGAACGTGGGTCTTTCCTCACCAACGCTTCGGGGAGGCGATGGTGCTGTGCCCAGCAGGATGATGCCCCTGTAGCGGACTGGGGTGGGCAGGCCAGCCCTGCGCAGAGACACCCGCACCCCCCGGGTGTCCCCAAAGCCCCAAGAAGGGGAGCGGGGCCGGGCAGTCGTACCTGCAGCGTAGCCGTGCTGACTGCACAGAGCCACTTTTGCTCGTGCTTCCTCTGGCACTGAACACGAGAGCTTTTGGGTGAGTCGGTCACAGGTTTGGTTTTGCAGCGCTACAAGCAGTGTGCAGTTCAGGTCACTGGAGTAAGAAAGAAATATCTGAGTCATGCATTTGGCTCCCGGAACACACTTTGGGTTCCCTGTGGCATATGGAGAAGACCAGAGCATTTTGGTACTCCTTAGAAAGAGCAGCAAAACTGAACTGATGTATCTGGAGCAAAACTTCTCCAAAGGGTACGGAGACTGATGGAGACACAGACTGCCAATAACTTGATGTGGAAATAGGGAGCGAGAGCTTCCCCAGCAGCTGCATTCTCCTCCCTCCCTTTTTTTTCAGCAAGCCAGCATAGTCCCTCCTTCATGGTAACAGATGATTGTGGAAGGCACTAAGGGAAATTCATTCCTCCCTGATGTTTAAGGAGATAAGGTTGATTTGTTGGTATCTTTACATTTTTATTATTCCTCCAAAATGTTTCAGATGTTTAACAATCTAGCTTTGAAATAATGAGGAAGACAGTTTTTGGGACTGAGGGTTGATAATGGTTGAAGAATTGTGTCTCACTGGAATTGTGTCTGCTCCAACAGACTGAAGTCACAATTACTCCGTATTTTCAATACTGAAAATTGAGCTGGTAGTTTCCACGGTATGTGAAGATGGTGCATACAGAAGGAATCAGTGCTACTGCATGTGTGTCACACTCTTGCATATTTGAGTCCTGTACCAAAAGGTTTACTATGAGGGGTTGAATATTCTGCACTGTGAAACATTTATGTTCATCTTACGCTACCTTTTCAACTCCACAGGCCCTTTGGTATGGGCTGTTTTCACCAAATTCATTCCCAGACATAAACAACCTAATTTGTCCTCAGTCAAACACTAGTGAAGAGAATTGAGTTATGTTGGAGGCATATTTATCATATGAAATCTCTTCCCACCAGCACCTGAGCTGAGCAATTATACTGTTAATAATAACTTATACATAATAGCTCAATACGCAGAATTGAGCATTGATGTTTTTTCATCCCAACCTGCAAATTACTGTATTATGCTTCTCGCATGGCGTCTCTGTAATTTTTTACGATCAGACTTTTTCCCTTCTTTGCTACGCGTTCCCTCTGCTGCCACGGATATGGACAGGGATTCACAAGGTATGACTCTGATGCTTCAGCTTTTAAACATGTCATTGATGAAAAATATTTTTGATTACATATTAATAGAAACTCTCTGCTGCCTCCTTTTCAAATGCTGGCTACTGCTGCTAATAACATGACAACACTCAAAACTCAGCGATTACTTGAAAATTACAGGTTTGGCCAATAACTCCATTTCACTCAAGGATGTTTCATACCATAATGATCTAAAAAGAGATGGCTTTTGCAAGTGGATCAGTGCTCTTAATTTTCCTACTTACTTTGCATCTGCCTCTTTAAAAAATTGACCAACACCAAGAATTCAACTTTGGGAAACCACCAATGTTAAAATCACGAGCTTCTGTAGCTTTAATGAAAAAAGATCTACCGAGGCTGAGAAACATTGAGCCGTACCTGCTGGGATAGACAGGACACGGGAGAGTAGATAGCTCATGTCAGGGTTGGGCACAGCCTGTTGGGGACAGGAATAACTTTCCCTCATTACTGTGACAGAAGGTATAAAAGAAATTAAGGGGTCACTGTCCCCTTTACCTCCCTACTAAATCTGCCCTTAAATGCATATGGAGCTTATTCCTTTACCTTCATTTTATACAGCATCTTTTTGTCTTTTGTCACCTTTGTGCGGTAGATTTTAGGGTTTTTTTAAAATACTTTTTTTGAATACCTTTTTTAAAAACTGTAAGTCCTGATGGAAGTGGAAGTAACTTAATAGTTTCTAAGACATAATTTAGCCAGTAATAAAGATGGGCAACCTATACCTTAAAGAACAAATACATAGACCCCAATGATTTCAGTAGAGACCATTTACCTGCGTTTGAAGAGCAGGTTTCTTCTCTCCCTGTCATTAGCCAAAACTGAAACAAAGATAAGAGGCATTGGGTTATTGCATATTTTCATAGCTGCAGTGGTGCACGCTATGGAATTTAGTCATTTATTAGATGCATATTAAATATGCATGACAGTAAAAAGAAAACATTGAACATGAATATAAATCTCTCTCGTATACTGATAATCTTGGAGCTGAAGAACAACTACTGAGATCAGCGTGTCCACAGGCTCAATCACCTTCTCTGTCATTGACTTGCTGAGTCACATTAATACCTCCGCATCTCGCTTTCTCCCATTGTGGGAACAACAGTGAAGATTTACTGGAAGAGTTGAAGGAGCTTCAGTCCAACTTTCAACCCAGATTTCCACTGCCCTCCCACCATACTTGCAAGTCCTCAGCGCAGGCTCTGTCCTGCGGCAGGCTCTGGCAATGAGCCTTGGGGTGCTGCCTCTTTGCCCGGGGGCTCCTGGAGCAGGATGGTTGGGTGCTTGCAGGACCATGTGCGTCTCCCCAGCTGCAGCTCTATGCTCACCATCCCACCCCCACCCCATGAGTCAGTCTGGAGGAGTAAACGTGCCACGTTGCATGGCCGACAAAGGTGGGTAGGGGTGCTGCTGCGTGCCCTGATGTGGTCACAGCTGTGCTTGCATTGGCATCAGGGCTGTGACTGTCCCTGTAATATCCCGATTCAGAATGACACATCCTGGTCAAAGGAGAAACCTAAAATGGAGAAGTCTAAGGCTATTTCTTTCAGCGCTTTTCCCTTGAAAATTTTGTCAAAAATCAACCTGTTTCTGTGAACTCTTTCAATTTTCGAAAAACTCGCACTTTCAGTTGATTGTTTCACAATGTTACTCAGAGCTTCCAAGAAGCAAGCCCGGCTTTGTATCACCAACACACTAGGTCATTAATTTTGTATTTTAATTGACCACAGGAGCAGTCTCCTTCACTGTTATAATTTACCTATGCAGAAGATGCAGAAGAGTTAACAAATACATAGGAATGCCACTACATCATGGCATTTCTTGTCTTTATGCTTTAATTTTTTAGCACCTTTGGATCCATCATCTCTGGTCATTCCTGCCACATTGTAAAGGACTGCGGATACTTCACACATTCGCTGTCCAGTACTTTGGAGATTTACAGCTCTGATGGAAAGCAATCTTAAATGGAAATGGACCAAAAGGAAGGGCATATCAGGTCTAATTGGAAAAGCATACATATATGCTTAGAGCACACAAGGAGGGGATAAATCCCACCTATCTGTGGTAAGCAAAGACTAAATTAAACAGAAAAGGAGGGGGGAGAGAGAGAGAGAAAGAAAGAAATGGAGAAAAACCCAGACATTAACTTAGCCATACAGTTTGGTCCCCATCAAGCCAGCAGCTTTAGGAACACTTGACTTCCATGTGTGCCAGAGATGTGCTGCACCTTCTGCCTCGCTGTTAGTATTTTTCATTCTAGAAAAATTAATGACAAGACCAATATAAAACCTTCTATTGCTTTCTCAGCTCAGCTTCAAGGAATGGGATCCAGACAAACCGCTGGAGGGAAGGAAGGCTTTTGGATTCTGCATTTTATTTTATTAGGTGTAAGTGAGTTATTTTGATGATGTTGGCAAGAAGTGGGAAAAAAAGCCTTATGGCAGCAGCTCTGTCCCCTCTCTACCCACTTCTCCATGCACATGTGCACTCCCAGCACCCACTGCCACATAATTTGGCCAGCAAAGGCTCACAGAGGCAAGTCTACACTGGTGCCTCTGCATTCTGCGATGTTTGACTGCTTAGACGGGGGGGCAGAAAAGCCTGGGGGTTTTTTTTGCCTTTTAATCAAAGCATGAAGGTAGGGAAAGGGAGGGGAGGAGCAAAAAATGTGAAAATCCCCCAAGTTTTTTGCTCACCAGCTTTGGGCATCACTGTCAGGGGGTTTCATATGAATGAATGACATACTTTTCAAGCTGCCTTGGAGCTTCATGTGTGTGGTGACAATGTGGCTACGCCGTGCTGTAGTGAAAATGATGGGCAGTATCCGCCAGCCGTGGGCCCCAGGGAAATCAGTGCTCCTTCCTGACATTTCATACCTGCCACTGGGGCAGGCAATGGGGAGCTGGGAATCCTGAGGTTTATTCTTCCAGCTGTCACTAAATTTTTGTATGAACCTTGAGTTATTTAACTTCTCTGCTCATCATTTTCCTGATGACTCTTCACCTACCAGAGAAAACAGGGAAATCGGAGATCTGCCATCCTTACACTGCCAGGAAGGACCCAATGCATGAAACAGAGTTCAAATAATTTAGTCTAATTTTTCCAAAGATGTCAAAGATTGGCCTCATTTCCTTCATGGAAGGGTGATCTTGTATGTGAATGCTTGTGTGCATGCATGTATCTATATCAAAGGATAATCAGAATGGGAAGTTATTAAAATGAATGTAAAAGCCAAGACCAGAGGCAAATATCTGTGGATCCCTCTTTGCCAAGCTAAATGAAGTGGCGCTTTATCTCCCCAGTCCAAAGGGCATCCAGAGCAAGGGAAGATGGGCGCTGTGGTGCTGCTCAGACTGGTTTTATTTGTAGCTTCAATTTTCTGTGTTCTTTTCTAACATGGTTTTAGAAGTATTTATGTGCTTGAGACAGTCCTTCATTCCCTTCTTCCCTGTGCTTTGTGACTGTGGAATCACCTGCTATGCAGATCTCACATCTACAACATCTCTCTCCTTTGCCCGATGGTAGCTGAGGAAGCAGAGAGGGAGGAGGACAAAACTGTATTTCTCCATAGTGAAGCCAATACAAATAAAATTGGAGATAGGAATTTATCAGCATCTGCCTCCCTTCTTGGCACCACAAGAGGCAACTTAGATGGCTTCGATACCTTACAGAGAGCCAGAAACACTGTGTACCACCACTTTCCCTCCCTGACAGAGATCCTGTTCTCAATACAAACCTTGGGCAAAGAGCACAAAACTTGAGCCTAGAATGGGTATGGAAATACACAGCTTGGAGAGAAGAATTCTTCCCATGGAGCCCTCCATAGGCTCCCAGACTCACATAAACCAAAAACTTAGCCCTGCTCCTATTAAAATTAATAGCAGAACTTTGCTAAAGGCAATCTAGTACTGAGCAAGAGACCTGGAACTCCCCATAGAGCACAGGAAGGAAGGTCAGACTTCTTCCTTGGCCACCTGCAGGGGAGGCCGAGGAAGTAGCATGGAGTATATATGAACAACTTGGATTCTGCCTGCAGGATCTGTGCGTTCCCTGTGGGACAAGACTAGGGAGCCAGCTGAATATGCTGCTGAAGAGCAGGGCAAAGCTGACGCCAAAGGAAAAGAGAGATGAGTGCAGGAACACTGAGCTTCTGAACGGGTAAATGGAGATTGTCACATGAAATGCAAATTTCTAAAGTGTGACTGAGCCTCCATCTTCTCCTGGGATGAGACAGCAGAAAACAAGACTAAACTATTGTTGCTTTCCACGTCCCCTGTGAAGGCTTCTCACAGGAAAGGCAGAGGGAGTGAGGAGGTTAACTGCTGAAACCAGGCAGTTTCCTAGGCATGGCCCTATGGATTGGCCCTGTATATTCAGCTTAACCGCTGTGTTTAAGGTACCACCAAGGGGAGAAAAAAGGAGGGAATAATAGAGTTCTGAAAACCGGTCGAAAAAAAAATCTCATGAAAGGGAACCCTCCCACGCTGGAAGAAGTGGGAAGCAATAAGGGGGAAAGTGTGGCCTTCCTGAGACACAGGGGAGAGAGCAAGTGGTCTGAGAGTGAAGCGTGGATGTGAAATATGGCCCTACAACAGCTGTTTAGCACATTAGCCTGTTGGTGTGCAGGCTCCCATCCAAGAGCTTTCAGTCAGAATCCCAGTTCAGCAAGAGCAGTGAGACAAATCCAGCAGGATGGGAGTCAGCCCTTGCAAGTTGTAAACAGAGATGCTGCCTTCTTTACTTGGGGACAGCCTGGATGCGGAAAGGGAAGGGAGCAGGTTCTCAGCTCCCCTTGCTGGATGCTAGAAAGGGCTGCAAGAGGAAGAATAGTAATAGCTGGAATACCTTAGGCTTCATCCAAGCCTGCCTGCCCACAAAAGCAGGTTTTACGATTAAGACATTCTTGGCAGGTGGTCAGGCAGTACCTTTTCCTTTTCACTCAGCCCTCTTAATGGTGAGGAGGTTTCCAAGGATGATGGGAAACGATGATACAGAGGACACCTGCACTGACTGGCTCTGATATAACAATAGAGGCCTCCATAACAGAGCAGATGGAGGGCATCGGTTTCGGTGAAGACAACCAACCTTTCCAACCCATTCCCACAATATAAATACCCACTCAGCCCTGAGTACATATTCTGCAGGAGCAACCAGCTAGCAAAACTATTCCTTGCTATTCAAAGGCCCTGGGATTGACCTGTTATTCTGCTCAAAATGCTGCTTGAACTGAAACACATTTATTAGTAAGGGTTGCAAATTCCAGGAAGAGTCAAGCATTCAGCAACTCCTGTCAAAAGCAGCATGCCCATCAGGGCACTTGGCCCATGGAAACAAACACCTTGCAGCTAAAATGCAATGCTGGAGTGATGCAGGGCCTACACTTTTCCCCTGGGTGAAAGAATGGAGTGATAAAACAGGCAGTTCACACCTTCAATCCATTTACAGAATAAGCCTTTCTGCTTTCAGACCTGAGATCAGGTCAAATTTGAAGCAAATGGCTAAACCGTTCCCCACAGTCCCTTTAGTCTCTGGCAAACAGAGCTCTGTAATCCAGGAAACACCCTGCCTCCAAAGCCTGAAGCACAGATCTCAACACTGGTAGAAGTGCCTCAAACTGATCTCATCTGTGGGGACAAGGATCAAAGTGCTCACTTGCTGCATAACCTATGGGGCAAGTCACTTGACCTGCAGATGGCAAGTCAGCCAACTGAGCTTGAAAAGCACTTGGGAAAAAAATCGAGCATAGCAGAGCCATTTGGAAAACCAGATGTTGAGTTGAAGCAGAGTTTTCCAAGGGACAGAAATTACCAGCAATGGTAGGATGCAGTTCCCTTACTGAAGAGCACAATAACGACATACGCTCTGTGCCCACTTGTCCCCATCTCCATTCCACACTGGAAAAATACCAGTTTTCTAACAGTTTCAATAAGAATTCAGACATATGTGGTTTAAACCACATTCAGCAGCCTTACCATAGGCAAGGGTCAAAACTAGCACTGAGCAAACCTGAACCAGTACTGAACATAGAGCTCCTGCCTGCTGCCAGTGATAGATAATTTCTCTGCTACAGACCAAGCCCCAGGGATTTCTTTTCTTGAGGCTTCTCTGTATTATGGAGATTAGCTACCTACTCAATAGGTATTTTACTGGAACCACTTTAACCACCAGGCGTTTCTTTTCAAGAGCAAACACTTCTGCGAATGAGACGTAGGAGATTACCAAGGGCTGCCTCCCCAGTAAGCATGTGTGTGGGAAGGGGAGTACCCCTTTAGCATGCTTTGTCTTTCAGATCTTCCTCAGGGCACATTATATGTCAAAAAGCAGACTCAACTGGGGAGAGGGAGTTTGAAAGGGCAAGAGTGGAGGCAGCAACGTGAAGGCTTTTCTCACCACTGTGGCAGGAAATGGAAACAGCGCTTTGATGGCAGGAAGAGTGAGAGTGATGGAGCTCCTGGCTGCACCCATCCTGCCGCCGCAGCAGAGTCAAGAGCGAAAAACCTCATGCCACCTGCTTGAGAGTACTTGTGTTGCTGCAGCAGGGACTGTTTTTCTGGCTCTGACATTTGGCCTGACTGTAAATGAGTCTACTAATTCTCTTAATGCTGCTGCTGCAAGTGGTGCTAATTATACATCTCTACAACGGGGTACATGTTTGTTCCATACTAACTGGTATCAATTCCCTCTAGTTGTGCATGACAGTCTGTGGGCAGAACATGTAAGGGTGGCCTGCCTGCACCCACTTCAGTCTCCTGTAAAGCCAATACCATTTACATACAGACCACAAAAAGGTCTAGAAACTCAAGTGGCACATATTTTTCAACTTACCTTCTAAGTCGTTCCTGAAGGGAAAGTCGCATCTCACCTCAGGTTCACTGGATTTCAGCTCAGTGTTTGCTGTGGGTCCAGTGGGTCTTGCTTTTTTGAAGAGCCATCCCAGTCATGGCTCAATAGAAATTGCAACAATATGCAAGGCTGCACGGCAGCATGAGCCTTGACTACCTGTGGGCACAGCAAGAACATCCATTTGCAGAGGAAGTGAGGGCACAAGCCTAGAGCAGGAGAGACACACTGTGTTTTGTCAGCATTGTCAGATGAGGCAGAGGAGTTGTTGCACCAGCAAATGATCAGCTGGTTTGAATTAAGCTTGAGGCATCAACACAGGTGAGAGAAAAGCAGGGTATCAGCACAAAAATCAGAAGTACTAAGGCCTTAACAGTGCTAAAGGATGAGTGAGAAAGTCTCATCACTTCATGCTACAGAGCCCACCTCTTTCCCTCCAAGTCTGCTGATAAGGAGATGGGTTAAGGTGGAGATATTTATGAGCAGCCCTTTGTTTCTGTAGGGATGTTTAATTTATGGGTGAGGTGCACCTATGGTTGGACTTGAAAATCTGAAGGAAGAAATAAATAATAGATGCATACCACCATTCGCAGACTTTTTAAGCCAAATTCAAAGAAGGAGCCTTATCAAACAGAGCCTTACTATGTTCATGCATTCAAGCTCTTTGCTCGCATGCATTCCCATCCTTCCCCAAAATCTGTAGCTGTAGCAAAAGAAAACACACAATCATTCTGACAAAGGTCCAGGTCTGCCCTCAGTTTCATCTCTGCTGGCCCAGTTGCACTCAATACTGCCCAGAAGCTGCAGCTGGCAGCTCACCCGAAGATCAGTAACACTGCTTCATCCATGCATCCCCCAAACCAGTGAGTTAAGTAATAAGTGTCCTTCAACCTCCCTTCTTCATTCAAAATCAGAAAGCACTACTAAATAAGTGTTCTCCAGCCCCTTCCTAGAAATAGGTAAATACTCATTATCATAATTCGTGTGCTGTGCATGTTTACTGACACGACTCCATTGGACTTGGTACCTGTCTCTGAAACTATCCCTGATACATTGATTTTGGAGCTTTGGCCAGACTAGGGCTTAATTTCCTCACCACTTACAGCACTTATTCTCCTCTGCTTGTCATACAAGCTTTTGACCAGCATAAGAGCAAAATAGGGCCCTTCTAGTTGTACCTAAATCCTGTCTGACCTATTAAAGAATGGACTGTCCAAGCATTTAATGAACCCTGTATTCCCACTGATATCACTGATGTTCAGAAAGTTGAAACATGACTGTACGTCCTGAACTAGACGAAAGGATTGTATGTATGTTGGTTTGGGTTTTTTATGTCCATACTCTCATCTTATTACTCACAGCCACGCTTGGGTACATTTTAATTAGCTTATTACTTTTTATCTCAAAAGACATGACTGAAAGAATAAAAATGTCTCAAAACATACACAAGCTTTTCAAATTCTCCAATGATTAAACTCCATGCTGCTCCAGCATCAGGAATTTTATCATGGTTATATTTCCTTTAGATTCATAGTTGCTTGCTGATCTGATTAATTCTCTATCTTTCTTTCTGTATATTCAGTAAATTGTTGCATGTCCAAGTGCTCTGAATTCTTCCAGACATATACTGATTTACTTTGATCCCTGCCATTTATTAATTCAGAAACAAGAAAGGAAAAGCTAAAAAAAAGTGAGAGGGCTAGTCAGCTCTCTATATTGGTCCCCTTTCAAAATTAGGACTAGATGGAAAAAAAAAAAAAAAGGCAAGTGACGAAAAATGAAAGTGGGAAAATGAGCAAAAAGAATGAGACCTGGAAGTAAATTCTTAATGTCAAACTAATTCATTCTGAAACAGCCAGAACCAGCAGCCTCTCAATACCTGTTCCTCTGTTGTGCATTTTCTTTGAGTATGTACACATACTCTTATGAATCTTGTCAAAGCAAGCTCAGTGGCTGATCTTTCAGTTTATAGCTCTTTACAATGTTCTCCCAAAGAAGCCCACAACTTACAACCATCTGGGATGGACAGACAAAAGTTTCTTTACTTCCCTGCAGTGTGTACCACAGAGGACACACATTGCACCCCCCCACACACACTTTTATCCTAGACGTGGATGAAAGCTGATTTGTGATCTAATGTGAGAAAGAGTAGCACAGAATGTCAGCAGCCACCGAATTCTAATCTCTTTGAGCCTGCATGATAACTTAGCCCAAAAGGCTGTTCTGTGCCCAGGCTTTTCTGCTGGAGCAGTTTGCCAGACATTGTCAAGTCGAGGCAGACTGGTCCAGCAGGCTTGGGATGCCCCAGCCCAGGAAGCATCCAGACCCATCTGTCCTGCCTTTTTCACTTTGTTTGAGGGACCGATGGCTAATGTGAAGTGTGATATCTGATGAATCAACAGGGCTTGAAATACGATCAATGTGCCACTGGGATGCTGGGAAACCCACTGCTACAGTGAACAGCCCATGCTTCCAGCTTAGCAGTTCATGTAATAGGTGGCCTAGAAAATATAATGTGCAGTTGAAACTTCTGCCCATTGTCTGCACTTAGGGCCTGAGAGGACAGCCTGACTTGTGAAACATGCAGTCTAGCTTTCACTTTACCAAAATAGAAGGGTCAGCAAGAGCTAAAACTTACAGACTTACTCATAGGATGGCATCATTACAGCAAGAGAGCTTGTGCTGAGGACACAGCAGAGACGGAGCAGTGGCTGTGCCAAAGGAGCAAGGCGGATGCTGGAAGACCATAAACACCGAGGCTGTGTTGCCTACAGAGAGAGGAGGGAGAAGCCATGAGGGAGCAGGAGAGACTGTCTCCCCGGGTACAGCGTGCAGAGCAGGGTAGGAGGCCACGATGTGAACGTTGTCTCTGTTTGTACACGTCAGATGCTGGACTGTGATCCATGGGGATTGGCTGGAGTCCCACAGTAGCCATTATTCAATACTTCCACTGAAACTCTGATGACTGTTAATGCTGGAGGGAAGTGAAAGAACATAGGAGGGAGGGGAGGGAGGGGCAGAGAGATAGGGAGATATACCTAGAAAATAGCCCTCCAGATGCAATCTCAAAACAGGATCTCTCTATCCTTTAAGCAAAGCCATCCAAGTAGGACTGATTGTTTTTCCACCAGTCTTTCTTTAGGCTTCCAAGAAGGCCTAAAGACAGAAAACAAAACACACAAAAACAAAACAAAAAGAAACAAAACAAGAAAGGCATCAGCAACTACAAGAAAAGGAAAAGGAGGGTGGGGGAGTCTACTCAGCGTTGACAGCAGATATTCAGTGCTGTTTGAACTTCATTGGTGGTATGGTCTCACATTTCTAAGGCTCTTGACATAGGCATTGGCTCCAGGGGTGAGACCATCTGCATCTCTGTTTTGCTGGGATTGCTTCCATGCAGAGGGCCAGGAAAGGGAGATGGATTTCATCAGAACTGCCTTCTAAAATTCCCATCCTCTCTCCTGCCCCACCCCTTGCCAAGAGGAAGGGATGGGAGGGCTAATGTGATTTCTAATTCTAGCCCCATTTTGCTGCATTCAGCAGCAGACAACAGACGTATCCCAGCAGCATTCAGACATAAACACCCTTCGCACAGAATGAAACACAGCACTTAATTCGGCAGCCAACTCTAACTCTACCTTTCAGGGACAGCGTAAAGGTGCGGAAATTTAGGATAAGGAATATTTAACCTGGATATCAAAAAACACTTGCTAACAATACCAAACACTCAAATAAAAGAAAATCTGTCCTGTCCGTTAAAGCCATGAAAGAGTTCACTGTGATAATGACTATGGAACAAGTTGAACATGGTGTAGTAAACACCATGTCATGTCAATGCTTTTTGTGAATATTGGCCAACAATTAGCGTAAGCCATACAGTCTGGATTTGAAGATGAATACCCCCTAAGGATATGTATTTCTGAGGGATCAGAGGCTAGGGGCCACATTCTTCCTCAGTATCAACTCCACAAGTAGCTCATGGTGACTGGCCCCATTTTAGAGATTAAGAAACACAGGCAGAGTTAAGAGAAGCAAGAGAAAAAGTTTGGAATAGGAATGGGGTCCAAAGTCCTATCAAATTGTGGCATTTGTTTCATAGCAATTGCCACTGAGAGAGGCAGGCTTCTTGCCTGTAAAAGCAACATTTGCAGAGATCAGGAGCCTACTGCATTAGGTGCTGCACTACAATCCTCAGGCTAGCAGTGCACTCTGCTTGCTATGCAAGAGCAGTTGTCCACATAAACAGGTCCATTAAATCCATCAGTTGTGTCTATCACTGGAGAGTTACCTGCTTGTAACACTCAGAAATAATGCAGTCACCTGCAAAGCAGCACATTGCCACCACCGAAGCTGGCTGCTAACTGTTCATATTTAGTCATAGTTCTGTCCTGATCTCACCTGCAAGAGGAAGGATGTATTTTGGGTACAAGCAATGGCAGCTTGATACCCCAATCTGCAGGAGTTGCTTTGGGAAGCTCAGTTTTGGGCTCTGTTACTATTTCCCTTCGTGAACCTGTGTCATTCCTATTTCTCTGTGCCTCAGTTTCCCTGGAAGACTACATTTCCTTCACCTTTGAGGACTTAATTCAAAGGGCTCCTTTTAGACTCCTGTCTTCACCCTGAAGGACAGAACATTATATGCCACGTATCTCTATCATGGTCTCAGTTGGCAAAGACTACTCCTGTTCTACTTCCACAGATGGGCTCCTGAAATCTCACATCCCTGGCAGAACACTTGCTGCAGCCCATACCCGTCTTCCGAGCCAGAACACAAGATTATCTCCATTACCTGCTGCAGAGTCACATCTCACCCCAAGAAGTCTGTGGACCCACCTGGCACTCCTTGCTGCTGATGGGAGAGTATCACATCTTGACGAATGGATGGTGGAGGGAAACACAGCTATAATTACCAGTGTGTCCACAGCCGACTCCATCTTGTCCCCAGTGATACCAGTGGAGGGGGAAGAGGATTTAAGCAGAGAGAGAACTCCCTCTCTCTGCTCCAGTAAACATTGCTTTTAGATCCCGACGGTGCTGCTGGTGTTTATTTCCTCCTGTGCCCCCCTCCCTCCAGAGCGCTTGGCATCCCCCCGCAGCTACTCCATAGTGCATAACTAGCATGCAGCAGCAATAATTGAACATTCAGGGGAAGAGAGCTGCCTGTGTATTGCTGGGGTGGAAACTGGGAAGGGAGGCAGAAGCTAACACAAGTACTTACTGGGAAAAAATCTGCATTTTATTTTGTTGAAAATTATTCTTGCATGCCTAGAGCCAGAAGCTCTGCTCTATAGACATGCTAATTATCTGGGAGTCACTGTGTGTGTGTGTGGGGCTGCTAACGCCCGCCTCTCCTTTGGGGGAACAAACAGACGGCTTTTTATTTGTGTCTCGGGTTTTTTTCCTCTGCCCTTCCCTTGTCATTCTGGCTAGTGAAGCAGATCTGCCCAAACCTCCCTCTTGCCAGAGGAGCTGCAGCAGCCCTTTCCTGAAACACTCCGTGGGTGGAAAATGCATAACTTCTCTCTACCCACGGGGCAAAAACCCCACACTCACAACACGCAATCTGGAGCTGCATCAGTCATGCCGACAGGACAGCACTCCGGGCTCTCTGTGTTGCTAATGCACTGCACAAGCCAAACCCTCCAAGAACTAACCCATCCAAATCCTGCACACGCACCCTTTCTCTCCCCAATCCTCAATAAAATCTTCCTCCCCCATTGCACATTCCTACTCCATCCCCATCTTCATCCTCAAGTTTGTGACTCTTTCCACTTCTTTCCAAACACAGCTCCATTCATCCTTACTTCTTGCTGCTGGCAGATACCACTCTGCAACCTCACCATGAAAATTCTCCTTTCTCCATCTTGCATTTCCACATACCACACTCCGTAAACCTCTTCTTCACCCCTTTTTAGATACTGTCGCACAGTGCTTTTTGCTACACGCATCATTCAGACACCACTCCCCTCCTCAGGTTCCTTTCAATCAACCCTGCCATACTTATTTACAAGCCTTCCTGCCTATGTTCACTCAGTTGTCCTAATTATCTACTCTCTCACACATTCTTCCCTGTTTTTCCCTTGCTAGCTGATTACCTTCCCAGGCGTGTATATTTACCTCATACAAACCCATTCAGCTTCTCACGCATGCAGCTCAGGCCCTCAGGACCTAGCTGGTGCTGTCCTTAGTGATCTAAATAGCTGGGCACGACACCAGTTGTAGAATCTCTTGGCCCATCAGAAACCCAGAGGATGTATCTGTGAAATCAGCCAGGTTTGAGACAGCCAAACTGAACTATACCCAATCTCTCGATGCAGTTTTTCTGCCAGCCAGGAGCCTGCAAGTGCTAAGAGCCGAGACAGGAGCACCCATCCCTCCCAGGTGATTTTCCCTAGAGCATCAAAAACCGACCAGCACAGGAATGGAGGCAGACAGAAAACATTTCCCTTTGTCCTCCTTATTTGTAAGGGTACTTTTACCCTCTCCCAAACTACTAAAGAAGGTGACCTCACCATATTTTCCTTGTAAGCCCCTCTACTCATGTACAGGTTAATACCCCAAGACCCTTCCAACACCCTCTAACTCTGGCCAACGTTGTATGAAAACCAAACACACCATTTTTTTAAAAAATTCACCAAAGCCTATCACTATGGCAAGCAAGCTTCAGACCAGATGTCTGAGGTCAGTGAGGGTGGGGAGAGGAAAGGGAGGAGGGAAGGAAGGAAGGGAGAGAAATGTTGGAAAGACAGAAAACCAGAAAATTGTCTTGAGGCTCAGGTCCCAGAATGGGACTCAGAACCCCCAAAACTCTTCTTCCAGCACTGGCGGCAATTCACTGCAAGGCCGTAGGCAATTCAATTCACTTCTTTGTGCCCCGTTTCCCTATCTAAAATGACAACGATCATCACTCCTGCCTAAGGCAGAATGAAGGTTAATATTTGAAGAGTGCTCTAAGACATTTTTCAAAATATTATTAGGAGTTTCTGTCCCTGATGCCTTTTGGGAAAACTGTGACCAAGTGATACATGGAAACTGAACATTCTCAAGAAGTACTAAGGCCAGCTTCCTTGCTGCTTAGCTTGTCCACATTCTGACGATGCTTCAAATAATATGCATATGGAGATGCATACTTGACTTGTATACTGTTTGCTGACACTCAGAGAATGTGTGCACATGCACCACAAAACATCAGGGCTGAACCAGGTTTCTAGTTGTTTGCCCTTTCTCCATAGTGTCTTTCATGCTTATCTTTTTGCTTGATGCCCTATGCCAAAAAATCACCTGCGACACATTGACAGGACTGAGCCAAACTAAAGGGACAGAAAGAGGCAGAGACCTTTTCCTATGTATGCCCACAGGCTCCACCCCAGCTGGAGCTGTTTTATAGCAGTGTATGGTGGAGTTTCCCCGTTCCTTCCTGGCCTAAGCACCAACACTGAAGGAAAAAGTCTAATGAGAGCTCTGGCTGCCTTGCAAGAGGGGATTTACATTTTATAGAAGGCAAAAGCAATGCCTACTTCACAGGAAGAATGCCCCACTTGTTTCACCACTCCAAACTGTCCTACCATGGGGGAAAATCACATTCTTTCTCTACCTCACCCAATGCAAAGGAGAGGTACTGCTAAAGACAGAGAAATACAGCACAGGGCACAGAAGTCCAGCTCATCTCCTCCTGTCAGAGACTGAAGCCTCATCTTAAGAGCTGATGTCCGTGCCCACCTGTCAGCTGCGAGGAGGCCGTCTAGGAGGAACAGTCTTGGAACCATCTCAGCAGGATGCGCTGAGGTGGGAGCAGAGAGGGAAGGAGCGAGACCCGCATCAGGCACCGTGCCACCTGCAAAGCACCGTGCCTCTCCTGAGCCCAGCCAGGCTGGCTCCCCAGCACCTCCCCCAGGCAGGCCCCGTTCACTGGGGGCAGCCAGGCGGATAGGCATGGGGAAAGGTGCAGGAGGAAGAGCCAGAAACATATTCCTGGGAATCTCAGAAAAGAGGCGGCAAGTGAGAGAGATGATAAGAGAAAGAACCACCTGACAGAGCCCAATAGCATGCGGCAGTGAAACAGAAAAAGAAAGGAGCTGAGTGAGATGTTTTGTGGGCTGCTGCTGATTCCGGGGAGTCCTGCCCTATTTTTTTTTCCACTCGCAGCCCCCAGCAATCTCATTTTCAGTCACTGACTTTCCCCCTTCCCCCCAACGCACCCCCAGGGACGACTCTCAGCCATGGCTGGGGGCAACCAAAACCGTCACACAAACAAGAGGTCTCTCTGATAACTGCCTTTTTCTGTAGTTTTCCTCTTTGACATGCATATTCCGTTCGGAGAAACCCCCTCTCCCCTCCCACGCTCTCACCCGCGCCATCTGGTTACGGTTTGCACCATGACGCGCTTCCTCTGTGGTTTATTTGCTTTTTTTAGCCAAACCCAAGAGAGGGAGAGAAATACCCTGTTTGCTTTGGGGATGAACTACCCACCCCACGCACACATTTACTTTATTTATTATAGAGGTTTTGTGTGGCGGGTTAGAGGAAGGTTGGGCTTTCCTTTTGTTTTTGTTTTTTTCCCCCCATGAAGCTAATAAATGGGCTCCTCACAGCATCTGCTGTAGATTATGAAAAGCTTTATGAGGCTGTTGATTTTGAAAAACAATGTCAGGTGATAAGGCAATGTGATCTAGCGGTTTGAGTGGGAGGGAGGCCAGGGGAGGGCAGAATCAGAGCACCTGGCATCCGCAGCCACTCTGTGCCTCAGTGTCCCCATCACAGAAACAGGACTAATTTGTGCCTGTCACTGGGGCACTGGTGAGGGCCTGGCTTCTGTAAAGTACTTCATACACAAAGTATTCTAGGGATGCTAAATATTTGTAGTGCTTACACCCCTGAATTACTCAACAGGCACAGAAATTCAAAGACTGCCAGCTCCTCACCGATACAGGCCAGTAACGCGCATAGATTTTAAGGCAGAAGGGCAGACGTCTGTCTACTTTCCCAGTCCAACATAGCATGAGAGATGAACCCGCAGAGCCTGGCCCAGACTGCTGCAGTGAGCACAGCAGGGAAGAGGACCTAATCTACCTACCTCCCAGCCCTATATTCAGCTCTCCAAAGTCTGCTGTATTTTACAGCAGGCACACAAAGAGAAGCTTTAGGTATTGCTTTGTCCTGGGTTTTGACAGCTGACTCCTGCAATCACTAAACATTCCCACTCTGTTCATACTCCAAGTCTCTGCTCTTACGCAGCCCACTATTTCTCCAGGAACAACACAGATGCTGTTGGTCTTCATCAAATATGTTTACGGCTTATAGAGTCATTTACTAAAAACCTTCCTCTTCCATGGCTTATCCCATATACACAAGGCCCTTATCACAGAAGAGAGACTCCTCCCCTTTGGATAAATTCTTACATAGCAGGGATGACTCCATTAGAAGTCATCTCCACTTTCACTAGGTGGAAGCTGGTCCCACAGCCCGATGCATTTCTGCAAAGGGATGCAGGAGTCTTGCAGCCTTCCCTAGCCTACCTTGTGACTGGCTTCGTAATTTCCAGCAAGCATTTCAAACTTTGCCTGGGTCACAGCCACTTTTCCAAACGTGTGCATGTGCGCACACAGCCCATTAATCCTCTTTGCTCCAGACTTGATTTAATTTAACATTAGGTTTGGATGAGTAATTTTATCCTGCAACACAATTCAAGGTGATAGATGAGACTACAAGCAGGTGATAGCCCAGGCTTGACTCCCCCCCTTGCTTTCCCTCCTGAGAAAGCGTAGTTGGCCAGGTCGCACTGAAGAGATTTACTGCTGCTCCAAAGTGGGGCTTCCGCTGGGGAGAGCCAAGGAACAGAGATTGCAACTCTCATGAAAGGCTGGACAGGAGGAAGGGGCAGGGGGGACAGATTGGTGAGCCAGAGCCCAAGCAGAATGGCTAGGATCCAGGCAACAGCAAATCAGAGCACCCCCTTTCCCCCCTCAGGCCACCCCCCTTGCACAGATTAACTCTTTGGAGGCCAGTCTTGCAAGAGAGAGACAATTTCACATTTCCTATGTGTGTATGTGCGCGTACACCAATCTGCTTGGCAAAATGGAAAAAAAGGGAGACGGGGCTATAATGACATGGGATCAGACTTCCACTGAAAACTCCTCTGTCTCCACTCCGCTGGTACACAGAGTCTCTGTAATCAGATGGATGGGCCTCAGAGTATGCTTCAAGTAGCCTGTCTGCCATCAGATTAATGAGGTACAAGAGCAATTCCAAGAAATGATGGCGAAGGTGTCCCCATTCCTTTCCCAGGCTGACCTGGAGACCCTGTTAATGCCAAGTGATCAGGCAGGGCCTGCACCAGGACATTGCAATGGGGAAAGAGTCCTGTGTCAGTCCTTTCCAAGCTTTTCCAATGCCATCTCCTTTTCAAACAGATGTTGGCACCATCTCTTGAGACACAACTGAATAAACACTGTTATTCCAGCAGCCATTCTCACTAGCTGACAGGTTACAACAGTATGTGAGGGCCAGCTTACCCAGACAGAAACCTAAGGTGCCCTCGCCTGCAGTTAACACTGGGGAAAACTGGATACATCAGCCCCACCAGCCTGCAGCAAGGTGGGAGTGAATTGCCAGTCCAAATGTCTTTATAGCTTACTGTTAGCACGTCTTTGTTTGTTGTGGATTTTAGTTCCACCTATGCTTAAAATACAGAAAAACAGTCTGTACAACAGAGAATGGACATTTAATAAGGCATGCCTGCTCAACTTCTGGATGGAAACTCAAAGAACCACTTGTTAAATGAACGATGTGTAAATTGTTACTAAACTTGAAAGTAATCATGGAACTGGCAGAGCACAGAAGAGAGTGAGAGCAAAATCAGTGCCTTGTATGACTTTCCGGCATTGGCTTTCTGTGCTGTACAGATGATGCTGGAGTCCTCTGGATGCAAGCTAGAAATCCCAGAAGTTAAAAACAAATAGGATCCTTGGAAGATAAAATGGCACTGAGGAGAAAAAACAAAGTGAAGGAGAGCAGAGTTGCAGCTGAAAGTCTGTGTCATCTCCTGACTTTGGAAATAGATGGAAGATTCACTGCAGAAGAAAGATGAGCAGTGGCAGGCGGGTCCCAAGAGGCCACCGGGGGTATGCGACAGCCTCTGAGCTGAAGGAACAAAACATGGACACATGGGCCATGGCCTCATGTGCAACATCTTGAGAACATCACCATGGAGCTGAAAGTAAGAGTCATATTGCTGTTTGGCAGATGGCAAAGTAAATAGAAGAATCTTCAGATTTTCAAGTGGAATTATATACTGGCATGCTTTGCTACCCATAGCCTGTAAGAACTGCTTTCTTTACCTCCAGGTAAGTGTTTCTTAACAAGTGTCAGGCTTAGATGTAATGGGCCCACTTCAAATAGGGGCTTTCAAGCATGATGTTTTCAGGAGAAACAATATCCCCTACATACTAACAGGTCAACATACTCCTTAAAGGGTGTGTAATATAGGTAAATGTTTTCTAAATATTATCACTTGCCCATATAAGCATGGGATATGACCTACTAGTTATCTGCAATATGATAAACAAAGAGCCTGGTACTGCATGTTCTGTGGGAGCAGCCAGGAATTCATGTTCCTATCTATCAGTTGCTCTACGTGTTGTTACCTCAAACAGTCACTCGGTACACTACACCATGCAGGTGAGACATAGCAGTGCTTATGATAGTGTGTAGTCATATAGTCTCTAGAGAGTACTCATTCAAACCAAATTAGCCAACCTGACTGCCCTCTTCAACCTGAATGATACTCCAGGAGAAAACATTGCATCTGCAGCAAGACCCTAGGTATTCTGGAATCAAAACATTGATAACGATGCATTCAGTGTTTTCGGTTTTTAAAATTATTTTAAAGACATGCCTCGGACCATTCCTTTCAGTCATGGTTTCCAAAGTAAGTGTCATTTTGCCACACATTTAAAAAGGTTGTGTTTGACTGCACACCGAGATATCTGTGCCAGATACAGACACTCCAGAACACAAATACAGGTCTTTAAACACATTCAGAGACACTCTTCTATGTACTTAGGCACCCATTCATACATGTCAGGCTGAGTACATGCACTTATATACAATTGTGCTAGGCACACAGAGGTAAAGTAATACAGATACATGTGTAACATATGCACACGCACAAACACATACCATGCCTTGAGACACATGTTCTCATTCATCTAGACATACACATCCTTTCATTTGGTTTGTGCTTCTCAGCTTTTATATCACAGAATTATTGTTCTAAAGTCATTTGCCTCTCAGAAGTCTGTTAGGGAGACAAGAATGATAACAGTGAACAAATGACAGAGGCATTCCTCGGTTGCAAAGCTCTTTTCAAATTCCCTCTGCACATAAAGAAGCACACAAACCAGTCTTAATAACCCAACTCGTAGTATGCCTCATATGAGCAAGGCATGGGCTCATGACAGAAATTTATCTAATTCACCCACAGGCAGGTGAGCGCTGCCCCGTATTACAGGTGAGGAAGCTGCTGCAAAGAATTGTTAAAGGTCTTGTCTAAGGTCATTCAGACAATGATTTGGTAGCAGAGATGGCAATGTTACCTGCCATCCTAAGCTTTGAACTCCCCTCTCCTTACCCCTCAGTACTGTCACCTCCTCTACCTGCAGCATCATATGTTCGTGACTGATCACGCACTCTCAGAAGCAAAGTCAGACACTCAAACCTTTACTCAAAAAAATGTGTGCACCTGTGCACACACCCCACCCCGGTCTGGACTAGGTCAACTAGGTCCCACCAGTTAGAAGGTTTTATGCCTGTGTACAGGTGGCTCAGCAGCACCCAAACAACCACCTCCCTTAGCACTCAACCTTTAAGATTCTGCAGACATAGCACCATCCCCGTTTCTACCACACTATGTAAACCATAAAAGCAGACAGCCCTTCAGTGTTATTGGGGATTACTGTTGATGCCCTGTGGTGTCCTCTGAAACCAAACTCTTACTTTGGTACCAATGTGGTTGTCCCCATTCCTTACCCTGCAGTGCCCCTTATGGCCACCTTGGGAAAGAGTAGTCACAAGTCATAGTCGCACAAGCAATCCTGGGCTAGCTTATGGGTTTGAAACACCTTCCAAAATGCTATTCCTTTCACCACAAATAAGAACTACAAGATACATTTGATAGAGAAGAATCTCCCTCCCTTTGCATTTAAACAAAACCCCAGTATCCACAGGTTTCCTGTCTCCCCTTTTCCCAGGTGATGTGATTCCTTCTGCTTCAGTGAACACAGGACTGGCCTACACCATTACTTGGAGTATTCCAGAGCTTATTCACTAATAATTTACATAAAGTCTGAACCTAGGGATTCCTGTTTGGACAGCAGCAAATTCCACCCTTTGCCCATCCAGACCCCAGTTACAAGGCGTACAGCAGCCCTTTTTGACAGTACCTGCTTCATACCAGGAGTCGGGGAAACTTAACCCCAATTTTCACAGAAAGAGAATGTCTCAGGTTTTTCATGCAATGCATTCACACAGAAAGGTCTCTGATTCACCCAGATGGACCTGAAAAGAGAAGACAGACAGGGTATAGCCTTCAGGACCTGGTCCATTTTATTAATAAAATAGCACAGGGAATGATTCCCTTTTCACTTTTCTTTTGCCATTTTTACTGTTGAATCATACACTATCCTTTACTAATACCTGTCTTAAGTCTCTGTATTTTACCCTTCACCCTTTTTGCAGCCAGTCCTGGGTGATGCCTAGCGGCAGAACCATCACTACCCAAGTCCGTCCTACGTTGTCTCTCTTGTAATGAAAGTTACAGGGAAGGGCAAGCTCTGAATTCTTAGGACACTTCACTTGAATGACACAACATGTTTCACTAAAAGGGTACTCCGGTACACTCTGGTGATGTGCCATTCTTGCATTCCCAGTTCCAGAACCAAATACTTACCTAATCTCTATCAAACAAGTAAAACATGAGAGCCTTCTGGGTTAAAGGACACAGGTTAGAGCTCACTCAGATGAGGAACCAAGATGCAAAGACAATCAGGAATGTTTCTTGAAAGGTATCTGAAGGGTTGAGCCTGTTGAAAATCCTTAGCATTTGAACCTAAACGAATACATTCCTGGCAGTGAGTGGGGAGTGGAAGGAAGAAGCTTTATAAAATGAGATAGTGACAATACCATGCATACAAAAATGAGACATGTCATTTCTGTAGTACAGATGCTAACAGCAACCTTTTTCTAAATAGTTGGCTACCAGATTAAATGGCAGATAGAGATGTACAAATTCTGGGCAAATTCATGTTCACTTGGTATCTTTTTCAGAACAGTTGTTAGGGTGTAACATAAGGGCTAAATTAGCTGAGGTTGCTCTATGAGTTGCTCTCCTTTTCTGTTAAAGAACTATAATGCCATGTGCCTTAGAGGGATGGCATGCAAATGAGGTAACATTTGCAAAGTGCTTTGAAGATAAAATGGAAGATTTACCCAAAACCTACTGAGAGGCAGAGAAAGGCATTACCAAAAATGTGACAAGACCACACAGCATGGCAAGCAGCCACTGCTATGGAGCAGCCATGGGAAAGAAGAGTTGGTGAGCAGTGGTGAGACACTAAGTCTTGAAACCTCAATAAGCAACTTTCCAAGTTTCATCCTGGCATGTTTTGCAAGAGGCAGGTAGGAAGATAAAACTCAACTTGTCAAAACACACAACAAGATCTATTGGGCTAGCACACAGGTCTGCCAGCTCCTGGCTCCATTCCTACAGCCATCTTCAAAGCAGGGTGTTAAGAAGGTACAGGAGGAAAGACAAATATTTTATGTTAGCAAGGGGAGAGGTGGCATAGACTTGGATGTTGCGAGGGAGAAAGGAGAGCCACAAAATAGTTAAAATGTAAAGAACATAAAGCAGGGAAGACTAGAGAAGAGCCTGGAGAGAAGAGCAGGAAATCCATGTATTGGGGATTCCTGTTCAGAGAGGCAGAATGATTCTCTTAGCAGCCATGTCAGCTGCAGGGCAGAGCTCTCTGCAGTCTGCAGGATTCACACAGGAGAAGGGGTTAATGAGAAAGGACGAGAGAACAGCACAAATAAAATCAGAAATGACATTCTGGCCAACGGAACACCTCCGGGCTGGGGAAAAACCCAGAGAACTCACTTGGTTCTATTTTCTGTCCTGCCTGAGGATGAGCTCTGGGCTGAGACTTCACCTTTAATCTCATTCCTGCGTTTGAACAGAGCTGCGATGCCACAGTGAGGGTTTATCTAAAAGCCTCTGAATGAACCCACAGTTCTTGAGAGTTAATCATCCCACACACCCCCCACCAACAACTTACAACCAGTCATCCTTGGGATGCAGCTTCCAAGCCGATGCACCTGTCCAGAACTCTTCAAAAGAGAGACAAGGAAGTGCTGTGGTTAAATCACTGATAGGGAATCTGGCTTCAATCTCCAGCTCTCCCGGAGAATTCCTGGGTGACCTTGAGAGTCCCTAATTGCTCTGTGCCTCAGTTCTCCACCCATAACAAAGAGATCATTAAATAGCCATGAAATCACAGTGAAAGTTAATTAATTCAGCATTCATGAGGTCTTGATACATTAAGGGGATCGCAGAGCACATTTGAATAGAACTATCACTAGCCCCACATGAGCTTGTCCATCCACACATCACAAAGCACACAGAGACCAGCCCAGTTCACAGAAGCAGCACAGTCATGACTGTGGCCATCCGCCCAGGTTAATTAACCCTACTTCTCAGGTAATTAGGCAATTATCTTGGGTGGAGTATCTCTCTAACAGGCACTGTCTCTCTTCCAGGTTACAATTAGCTCATTCACAGGTAGGTAGAAGATCTCTGCCTGGCGATGCACAGCATAGCGCAGAGGAGACGCATCCAGAGCCATTACACAGCGCATCCAGACCTGGCTCCTTTCAGGTATTCCTGCTGGAGTTGGCATAGGAGTGCTGAGCCACACATGACCAAGAATGTGCTTGGTTGCTCCTCACAAAGAGATACCTGTGGGTTTTTTTGTTCCTACTTGTTATCATGATGTTTGGTGCGGACACTGGGGATTTACTTATCCCAGTTAATATAAATAAAAATTGTAG
Organism: Anarhynchus alexandrinus; assembly: GCA_008711295.1. Lineage (NCBI taxonomy): Eukaryota > Metazoa > Chordata > Aves > Charadriiformes > Charadriidae > Anarhynchus > Anarhynchus alexandrinus. The sequence goes on along the minus strand of VUYV01000092.1, from coordinate 2,659,589 downwards.
GAGAAAAGACACCAGTATTGCATCGCAGAATTGTTTAAAGTGGAACAACTTAAAGATGCAGTAACCACAGGATTGATTTTCTTTTTTTTTTAGGTCCTTTTAGATCCTTAGTCAACGACATAAAAGAAAAGGGAATGAAGGAAGAGGGCGGGGGGGAATGCAAAACACATCCCATTAACTGTCAGGCTGCTTTGGACCTGCAACAGGAGCTTCTGTGTATGGGTTCAAGGGAGGTAAAACAAAATCAGGAAAGTTCAGAGAATACGTACAAAATTCTCTCAGCATCCTTGAGAAAGACAATTGACCCCTTAATATGTGGCCATTAAGAATTTAATCTATGTCATAAGAGTTTCAAATAGGAAATTAGAGTAGATAATAAGAAAACATGAGAAGAAATACATTTAACAATAAAGACTCTCTTAAGCCAGAAGGACACATAAATAAGAAACAAGAAGGATGTATGCATGATTATAAGCCCTCGGTCCTTTTAAAAGAAAGTAGTAGGAAAGTTAATTGTCTATCTTGTCTCTTCCTTTGAGGACAATGGAGAGATTCCTATTCTGAAAGCCCTTTTCACAGGAAATCAGAACATGGCCTTAGCAGACACCAAAATCTCCAAGGAGGAAGTTATGAACCGTGCAGAGGAACTCATGGACAGTAAATCACCAGGGCCAGATGGTATTCAACTGCAAGTTCAGAAGGGATTACGGTCTCCAGTGATGGACTAGCCAACACAGCTTCACAGTAACTGCTGCTGAAGAATAATAAAGTCAGTGAAATGATGCTGGTCTTTACAATCCCCTTGCATAGTCCCCAGATACCAGCCATTAAAACCTCACAAGGTTGACTTTGGTCAGCTTATTGAAAGTCTGCTTAAGGGTAAAATAGCACAATAGTTAGATAATTCAATGCTGCTAATTCAGCAAGACTGCTTTAAGGTAAACAGTTCTCTGTTAAACAATGAACTATTTAAAATTCTATATAAACCATATAAGCTCAAGAAATTCACCTTGGCCCTTTACAAGACAGCAAATTCAACTCTTGCACACATAACCAAAACTTACTAGAGAGGGTAGTAAGAGTTGTGTTTTCAGTTATAGGAATGGGGGTTATAGGAACTCAGTGAAAAGGACTACCAAGAAATCAAACAGGCATTGGCCCAGCGCTGGCAACGAGCAATCCCACGGACGATGTTAATAGTGTATGCCAGTTACTGATAGGAGTCAGGATACATCCTTTGTATCCCTCCTCATCTTCTTTCAATGGACAGAATTGTCCAGATGGAAAAGAAAACAATGGTGTGAATTTCACCTTTCCCAATAGCTCTACCAGAGCTCCAGGGAAGATACACCTCTGCTGCTGTCAACAGGTGTGATTTAATCCCAAAAGTCTTCTGATATTTACTGGTTTTCACAAAGCCTTCGCTCCTGGAGTCAAGTGCTTATGTCCGAGACCTGTATCTTTCTCACTGTAGAGGAGAATTCCTAGCCTTTGTGAGTTTCCAGAAAAAAATGAAAGCATGACTATTAGAATGTCAAAGTGAAGAAGTAAAACAACAGAATAAAATAAGCAAACTAAACCGAAACAGTCCTCCAAATGCCTTTTATTTAATTTTCCTGACCTTCATGCCAATCTCCAGGTTTTGGGTGCCTGACTCCTGAAAATTGGAGCACTTCCAGTTGACAGCACAACAGCCTGCCTTAGACACCGATATAACCTAGTCCAGCAGCTGCCAAAAATGACAGTGAATATTCACATTCCTTTTCTTTTCTGAAGAGCAGAAGGAAAAGAAAAGACAACAAAAAATGGACTCCAGGGATGCAGGAAATGCATGGTTTGAATTGGGAGCATTTTCTCCAGGTGGAGGCTTCCAGCCTGCACGATCCATAATTTAATTCTGAAAAGCATATTGTAAAGCAACACTTTAGAGTTTTTTGGGTTTGGGTTGTTTTGTTGGGTTGTTTTTTTTTTTTTTCAAAAGGAAATATTGACACCGCCTGTCGGCAACTTCCCAGAGGGGCGCAGTGTCAAAGCACATTAGCCTATTGTGAATGAAAAACCAGATGCAAAGTCTGAGGCCTGGGAACAGCAAAGCTTCAACAGCAGCCCAAGGTTTATGCATGCTAATTCAGTTTAAAGCAACACTCTTGTGCTCTTTGCTTTTCAGCAAACAGCTATGGAGTTCTTTTCCCTTTTAGCAATTTGTAAGAACAATTTAGAATTAAACACCCCATATAGAGGTTTTGGGGCCAGATTTACAAATTTATTTAGATGCTGAGGCATATAGAAATATTTCCATATACCTGGCCTATGTTTGTCAGACATCATTTCTTCCTGCACGAGAAATACAATTTTTTTAAGGATACACTAAATGAATACAGCCTCTTCAGGCCATTTCCTTAGACTTGCTCTTTCAGTCTTGCTCTGAGAACTGACAAAATCATTCCATTTCATTGCAGGCCATCAGAGGGCACTGATCAGTACAGAAAAGTAGTACTGTAGAATTTAATTTCTAAGTGAAAATTAGTGGTTCTGAAAGAGCAATTTAGCATGTTAGAAAACAAAATAAGTTCACAGTCATCTTAAAATATAGGCTCAAACAGGGTCTCATCCACTGACATCACATCTTAAAAGTGAGTAAGAGCACAAAGAGTTTTTACCTGAAGTCATAAAGGGGAAAGGTTTTTGTTTGGTTGGTTTTAATGTTTCAGCAAACTGGTAAGAAAAGAGAGGAGCATTCCTCTCATTTGTCAACTATATGGAGAAGTGTCTGGATTTCGTCCAAATGCAAAAACCACACTCCAAACTTCCTTGGTGTTTACTTACACATGACAAAGCAGTGGCAATAACACAGACAGGATTATCAAAACCTGGAAGTTATGGTTATTTCATCAGGGAGACTAGTCATACAAGACAGAAAAGGACCTCCAGTGTTTGTGATTCCAGCCTCTCCCATCACAGATACACACCGCATACCTGTCTCAAATCGACAAAGACCCATCTTAAAAATAATTTGGACTTCTTACACTGCACCATCACTTGGAGGCCCCTCTAGAACTTCATTGCCCTAAAGCAGCGCAGAAGCAATCTCCTGTTTTCCAGCTAAAATGCTCACATCCAGCTTGTGCCATAGCTATTCACCTTTGCTGGTGTTTAACCTCACCGGTATAGAGAAGTCTCTTGGACATGGGGTGCCCAAAAGAGTTCCTGAGCTCTGGCTCTGCTGCTCATGCGTAGGAGGAGGCAGAGTTGGCAAGCCTGTCAGAGAACCTTGACCCAGCTCCAACACAGCAGTGACCTGCTCTTCCATCTGCTAGGACCTGTAATTTCAACAGACAGCCCAAAAATACCAGCCGTTCCAGGAGCCTTTCCCCCATGAATGGACAGTACAATGCAATATGATATAATAAGGTAATAAAAATCCCAAGAAAAGTCTCCAAAGTAGAGCACTCTCCCTTCTGAATACAGCTTTCCCTACAAGTGCATGCCCCTCCACTCCTGTCCCCAGCCTCAGAGCTCTCCATGGACACCAATGGACACCAATATTCTCATCCTCAATATGCGTATGTACAAGACCTATTTCCCCATGACCCAGCATTGACAAGGAAGGAGGGCAGAGAAACATTTTGCCAGGGCTTGCTTTCTCCCCCTCTGTGCCTCCCCTTCCTACTCCTGTCTGTCCTCACAGTGATGGATGGCTATTGGTTCTGGCTTCATCCGACAGAGAAATCTGTCACCTCGTGCCAGGGAGAGGTGACAGCAAATCCATCAGCATGGAGACAGCAGTCACTTGCAGATTGCTTTCAAGGCCACTGGGGGCTGGATTCTTCTTTGCCTCCCACCTCTCTGGTTTCTCTCCTCCCCTCTTTACACAAGTCTCAGTAAATCATCATTTGAACAAACCCATTTGGCTCCTATTGCATATCCAAATTCAAACAGCTTTGAATCTGTGTGTTATTGTCTTGCTTAAAACAAAAAAAAAGTTTTCCCACAAGAGTAGCTCATTATTAGATGTTCATATTTGGCCCCTTTGTTACTTCCAAAGCCTGGATCCAAATTCTACTCATGTCCCTGTGGGTTTATCAAGTATGATAGCATTGTTTGACCCAGAGGGGAACACTGGTCCAAATGGCAGCTTCTAATCAGGATAGTCTCAATAATGGAAATGCAGAGGATGCAGTAAGGCAGGACACCGGCCAATGAAACTATAACCGATAGAAAGAGCAAAATCTTTCGCTATTCCATACTTACTACATAGCAACCATCTTGCTCAGCCCTCTGAAATATTAGACTCTGTCTAGGTGAGACAGAGGCACTCTACCAGCTGACATCTGGGCAGAGAATGCCAGAAATTCTGGACTGTAGCCCCAGCTCTGTCAATGCCTACCTCTCTGCTGGGCTGTTCATTTGACCTCTTTATGCCTCAGGCTTCCCCTAGGACAATAATATTTATCTTCCTGGAAGTGCAAAGTAAGGCTTTATCAGTTGATATGTACAAAGCTATTTGAGATCTTCAGACAAAAGACCCTAACAAAGCATCATGATTACAGACAAATTCATTTCCTTCTGTTCCACACACCGTAAGATATGATTATTGCCTATGTGACAGTACTACTTAGAGAGAGTCAGAGGCAGTCCCGTCTTACAGGGCTTGCCTGGCTCTCCAAAGCACCTCAGACTTGGGGGACTAAGGTTGTTTAGCATTCTCCATCCCTGAGGGCAGCCAGGAGCATCAGCGTAATGAAGAGCAATTTCTACTTTTGCTCTGCCTGCTTGCAAAGGCACAAGGGGACATCCTGGTGATTTTTAATTGCTTCCGACATGTATGTTATACATAGAATGTGAAAAAGGTGGCAGTTTGTTGCCCTCAGTGCCCCATTTCCCCTGGACCCCACCAATGCATGCAATTGTGTCAGAGGAGACAGGTACCTGTGACAGTGCACAGCTACCCCACAAGGTGCATGCAGCCACACTAAGATCACTAGTGACAAACACCTGAACACCAAGACACATGATGAAGTACGATGTAGGCTGCTCCAGCATCCTAAAATGTCAGGCTAACACCATCCGCAGTCGTTTAAAATAAAACAATCCTAAAACCACTCTAATTTCTCAGTGACTTTTTACTTTTAAATAAATGCTGCTGCCCTCTGAACCACCATATGAGCCACAAAAATTGCTAAAGATACAAAAAGCATGATGCCCTGCAAATCTGATGAGCGATGGGTAAGACAGCTGGGAAAACTACTGCATAATCCTAATGCTACTTATGAGCCAAGTCCTTTAATTTCTCAATGATCTCCATTTATGCGTCACATCCTCGTTCTTTTGCACCCATACAAATCCACTTCAGCAATTCTGGCCTTAGTAGAGTCACCGTAGATTTCAACTGACAACTTGGGTATATGGTGGTTCTCTGAGATAAAGCCTACTGCTAGTCAGAGATTCGACAAGACTGCAACCTAACTAAGCCTGTCCCCAAACTTAATCCCTCCCTTCAGACTTCCTCATTATATCCTCTGTGTGTCCAGTAGCACGACCAACCCACGAGCATGAGAAAAGTGTACTCATCCCCCAAAAGGAGCTACCATTTGACTAGGACTACTGGTCTCAGATACTGTAGGTAAAGAGATCTTGAATACCTTATGGTCTCTAAGCCTGACCCTGTCTTGTTCCCTGCGTACAATTCGGAAAAAGGAACTCATTCTCATGAAACACTTGTGATCAGACTCTCTCCACAGTGGCTTCTCCTGCATTTGCAGCTGAGTCGCATGGAGTTGACAATCTGATTTTCAAAGCCTCTGAACACCAACTCATAGGCAGAGATAAAGGATAGGGACAACAGGCTGACATATCAGAGTGGTTACAGAGCACCCCACAGTAAACCAGCGAAAGACAAGTTTGGAAGGAGTCAGGCACTCAGATGGAAGAGAATGCTGTGAAGCACCTTGGCTCGGGAGGCGGGGGACAATCCACCCATTCTGTCACCATTCACCACAATACGAGTGGACTTCCCCGAGTGTTCAAAGTCAGGGAGCGCCGGCGCAATCTGCGCAGACCATTCACTGCTGCAGAGCAGCGGAGTGAAGGCTTCCAAGCTGACTGCAAGTTTCCTGGCCTTGGTTCCCATTGCCTCACGGGATGCGGCCAGGGAGAAACATCTGGACTGCAGCCAAAAGGAGCGCCTGGCTAGGACCCTCCGCTCGCAGAAAACGCCCTGCAGGTTCCAGGCGAGGGCTGGGACACATGGAGACCCTGCTGGACTCCAGACTGCTGAGTGTAGGATGATTTATGGATCTTTGCAGATGGCATGTTCCAGCCAGAGGGCTTCAGACCAGAAAAACGAGAGCCTTCTGCTTCCTTAAAGGGGCAGCTCTGCTTCTGTCTGCAAACTTACTGTAAAGCTAACTGCTTTGGCATTTTAATATTTTAAGTGCTGACCCCTCATTGATTCTGTTTCAGCCTTTTAAATCTTTAATTTACTTACTTATTTGGGTTTTAAACCTTGCCTGCAATTGCAGCTAATTAAAAAGCTCATTAGTTGGCATCCTGAGCTGATTCCCTGGGCTTTATGTACTGTACAGTATGCCTCCTGTGAGTTTAAACCATGGCTGGGATTGCTTGACTTGTTTCCTACCTCCCCAGCTTTATGAGGTGTTCCATATTTTGGAAGACTATTCCCCTTTCCCCTGATTTTTTTTTAAACTACCACTTGCTGCAGTTTTCAGTAAACTTAGCAGCCATTCTGGCTATATACAGTAGCTGTGCCACAGATTTGTTTATAGCTGATCTTCCCCATGTTCAGAGCTAAGATCCCCCCGTACTTGCAACCCCATTTTAAAAGGGGAATTATATGTAAACAACAAAAATCCCAAGCAGATTCATTTCCAGCATCACACGCAGGGCTTGACTTGCCCAAGTGGGCTGTTAACATGCTCAATAGGAAATTCCATCCTCCTTGAAGACAAACACCAAGGGCTAAGGCCAGAGCTGGAAAAAAATGGGCCCTGATCTCAGATACCACGTGCACGAGTCCTATCACCCAAGCCCTGCTGTTAGAGACCTTGTCACCCTGTCCAACCTTCTCTGTATAGTTACCCAGAAGAGACACGTGGCAGGACAGGACACTTACTTCCCTACGTTGTTCAGGACCTTACCTTTTGCAGCGATGCGTGTTGATTTTCAGACAGGCTGAGAGCACTCCTAAATTCCACTGACATGGCTGGGAACTGTGGCTCCTCAGTCCACCTAACAATTAGGCTATATACTCATGTTTCGTATTCTTAGCAGGAAGAAGATGTAGTGTAGACCACACAATACAATTTCTAGATTAGAAAACCAAAATACATTTCTGGAGTAGAAATATGGTCACATTCATATCTCCCCTCCATAAGAATTTGCTCCTTCAATTTAGGGGTGGGTGGATTCAAAGCCAGTAAAAATTTTCCTGTTGCAGTCCTGATAAAGCCACAGTCTGTGCCAATTCTGGTGAAAATCTTGCCACAAGACATTTTAAGATTTGAGAGTAGTCAAATCCATGCCTTAAATTCTGATCTGTCCACACAATAGAAAACAGCCAACAGCATAAGAAAACCTCTCCTCCTCAAATCCACACATCCTTTCTGTAACACCATGATAAATAACATTTCTTTTTGTACATTACGTAAGATCCTTACAATTCAGTTCTTGTACTGAGGTCATCATTGCCAAGTAAGTCATTGCAGTACAAAGCCTTATCAGCAGTACCTGTGAAATGACTTGATAGCCAGACCAGAGACGGCCAACTTACAGTTTTGAACTAATAAAAGCAAAAATCAAGATGAGCTGTGTAAGGGAATAAAGTCCCCCTACACACCTTCATCTTGCTTAGCTCGGCATTAGACATACCCAGGATACAGGTTTGGAGTGGGCACTGTATCGTGAAAGACACGGACAGTCATAACAGATTTCCCTGACCCTCTGAGGGGCCCAGCTCTTCCAGTCTTTGTAAGGGGACAGAGGTGTTATATTCCCTACTTGTCAAAAAGAACAAACAGCTTCAAAGCCATCCCTCTCCTGCAAAGTCGTTCTGCGGCTGGAGTCATCCTTCAACCCAGAGCTAGTGTTAGCTCGAATTTTTCTTTGGAAGATGCAAGTGCATATATCAGTCTTCATTCCAATACCTGCTGCCATGGCCACGTCTATCTGCCCTCCCTCATTTTCCCCTGTCCTTGCCCACTTCTTTCTGCAGCTCTGGGCCTTTGCAGCTTGCCACAGGCAGCCCCTGGCAGGGCATTCTCATGGTAGCAAAGTCCCAAATGGAAACTGGAATACGGAGCTGCGCCCTCACAAACTCCCCTTCTCCTCCCGTCCCCTTCTCTGTCACCATCTGGCTGCACTGCCTTTCAACAGCTCTACTCTCTGCCTGGGGAAGCTCCTGTTTTTAACTCCGCTGGAGAGCCCAAAACGTGGTTCCAGAGACTATTCCAGTGTAGGTCTGCACAATAAAGTTACAAAGGAAGCCGTGATTACAGAGCAGAGGTTTAAGTGCATCTGAGATGGCTCCCCCCCTCCCCAGTACCCCCAAGCTGGCCGGCTGCTGCAGGAAGTCTTAAAGCCAATCTGGGAAGAAACAGGCCTCCCGCTTCCTGCTGCCTCTGCCTGCCAGGATAGCCGGGAGGGATGGCAGGACGATGGACCAGAGCCGGACTGGAGCACAGGCGGCTGGCGATTGGGTTTGGCAATAGCTCAGTCGTCATGTTTTCATTTTACAAGGTCAAAACCAAAACCACCTCTGGTTTGGGTTTTGCATTCATGCCTACAGAAACATGAGAGTATTTTAGACTTAGTAAACCCCCGCTTCCCCACACCCCCTCATCCCCTCCCTTCCCAGCTTGCTGGCTTGTGACCAGCAACATCTAAAATAACCACCTCCTCCTTCCCTAGTTCCTGTCTTGCTTCTAGGACTGTAAAGAGAGTAAAGTAAAAACACATAGACAAAGGCCATTCTCAGTGCAGCCCAGCAATTGCTGGGTGCAGTCCCTGACTGCCCTAGCATAGCCCAGCCGAGGAAGATTGCAATGAGAAGGACAAACGCAGCTCCGTCCAGCTCAACCCAGACAGACTGGAGCAACAGGGAGTGAATGCTCAGTTGGGACAACAGCCAGAGAATACAAGACTGCACCCCGAAGTGTACCAGAATGAAAGTGGTCAGGCAGCAAATAACAGTACCTGGATCACAATGTAAACACCAGCAAAAACCAGTGGGGTTTGGTTCTAGAAAGGATCATGGTCTACGCAAGAAATCCTAAATCCTAGAACATCCCTCATGCTAACCCTACAATCCCAAAAAAAAACCATGTCCAGCATCCTGCATCTTGGACTACTCCATGCTTCTCTGGCAGGCCTCCCCTCACTTTTAAACGTGCCCATTTTTAGTACTTGTACCTTCCATCAGCCCGTTACCTTTTCTCTGAGGGTGAAAAGCAAGATAGGGCTGTTTCAAACACATCCCTGGGGCTGACTCCCCTTTGCTATTCTTTGAACTGCTGCTGCTGCACTAGACTGAGAACCATGAGAAAAGAGGGACTGGAAGAACCCGGGGGTGAAAGAGAGGAGGTTAGAGTCCCAGAAACCAAAGTGGATTCCCAGCAATGAACTACACTGGGTCTGTCAGGACAGAAGGGGGGAATCCAGTGCGGGAACAGCAGAAAGCATGTGTCAGGGCTGAGCCGTCTCGTTGGACTGAACAAGCCAGCGTAGCAAATCAGGTTGGAAGCATTTAAAAAGATTCACGTTTGGCGGACCCTGGGGCTGGAACAGCAGAAGATGTTACGGGTCAGGACCGAGGTCTCTGGCAAAGCCCACTAGCTGACTGGGGATAAAAGTTTCTCCAGTGCTTCTCTTCATGTTATCTGGCCTTAGCCACGCTGGTAAGCCCATTGCTCTCCTCGGCACCAAGAACAGCCCCTTCTCTGTTTTCCAAGAGAAAAATCCCTGGAAACTCTCTTTTCCTCCTATAGACGCACACACAAGCCCCTCTGAGCCGGGCAGCAGATTTTCAGCAGCTGTCTTTGAGGGGACAAGACTCCGTACACATGCATCTCATCCTCCTGTGCTTTATTATCGTGTCAACTGTAGGTTACGCTTTGTTGCAGGCATCACTAAGCCTGCTTGAGGCCAAAAGGGCCTTGGGTCCCCTCCCATTCTTCCCTACTGCTTTTCTTTTCTTTCTTTTTTTTTGCTGGAATAGAGCAAGCAAGCTATTATTGTCGGTCTGGCCCAGTACAGCTCCTTTTGGCAGTCACAGGCCTTGGACCTCAGCCAAGGTCTATCCCAGGGGATGTTGGGAGCGCTTTGAAAATTAAATCTCTCAAGAACTCACGAGGCTGCAAATGCCATGATGTTGCTTGACCTTGGGTTAAACTCAGCGGAAGAGGAGCAGAAGCGGTGGCGGCAGCAGCCACTGCCACATCGCTGGCCTCAGATAACTCCTGGGAAGAAGAGCCCTGCAGGGAGTCAGGGCGAGGGGAGGCCGGGGGGGGAAGAGGCGGTGCACGAGCGGGAAGCCAAGCAGGGGAACTGCCATTCTGCATTAGCCCCCGGAGGACTGATGAGTCCCTGCCACACATTCAGTTTTTGCCTCAGACCCTTTGATGCCTTGTGAGTCGCATGTATTATTCTTGCACAGGTTTTAAATGAACCGTGCCTCTTAAAATCAAGAAAATAGCATCATATGGGTTAAGTGCCGAAGTATCCCTCCCACTATTGTCCCCAGTGTACACAGCAATTAAAAATGAGCTTGTGGGGAGTAATGGCCCGCTTCACCAACAAGCATGAAAAACTACACCTCCTCTCTTTGCCCCTTGCTCAACACGTCCCAGCCCTCAGGGTACCTCTCCCCACTCTATTCTCAGCTGCCTTCTTCCTCTGTCCACATTTAACTCCTGATCTGGGTGAAATACCAGGAGGCCTGAGTCTTTGTCACTTCAAAATCCTCCAGGACAAGAGGTCTTTTCTCTCAAGGATGGAGAGTTCTAAAACGAGCCTTATCATTTAACAATACGCACTTGGGAGGCACCTTCTTTTCTGAGCAGTGTCATTAGAGTCCAGACAGCTCCAGCCACTGGGGAAAGCAAAGAGCACATGTTCTGGGAGCTCCCCATTCCTAGAGGAGTCAGCTGGCTGGAGACAGGCAGCAAGGGAAGCCTCGCTGCAGGTGCCTTTGTGCATAGTCCATGCTTTGTCATGGAGATTCTGCAGGTCTTGCAAAGACTCCACTGGAGATGCTACAGCTAATGAAACCTCTTTAGCTTCCCCCCTCACTGTAGGAAGTCCAGGGGGAGCTCAGGAGGGATTGATGGATGGACCCCTGGAGATGCTTTGGGATCAAGTCCATCTGCCCTTTCCAATTTAGTGTGCTCAGGGTTGTGCTAGGCTGGGTGAGGTATGCACATCTCATTATGTTCCGCTGCAGAGCCTCTGCTTCAGCAAACCTCCCTGCGGCCCTGTGCCCCCTGGAGCTGGCTGATTATTTTTGTCTCGGGCTGGAGGCCTGGATGCTTCCGAGTATCACGACATTTGTGTAGCATTTCTCCTACGCTCCCTCCCCTTTCAGTCCCCCCCACTGCAGTCCCAGAGAGACAATCCAGATGGAACTGCCCAGCCGCCCTCTGATCAAGCCGGGGAAGATTTGTAATTAGGACTCAACGGCTATTATCCCATGACAGCTGAGTGCAGTATCCAGGCAGCCCGGAGGCCACAAAAGGAATGTGAGGGTTTTAAGGAAGGAGGGAAGATGTGAGCGCTTTTCAGCCGTGCCATATTGCGCCAGCCCTGGTGACAACATCCCACCTGCCAGGCCCAATTCCAAGGGCAGCGTCAGTGCAAAAGGGCAAGGGCGATGGAAGACGGGGAGGAGGATGGGCAGCAGCTACAGGGATGCGGGGGGTGGGGGAAGAGACCTCCATGACCAGCCTAGCAATTCTGCCCGGGGCACAGCCAGCTCTGTCTGCTGAGGCAGCCAGGACAGTCTGCTGGAGCAAGGGAGCGAGGGTCCAATTTCAGAGTTTGTCCCCAGGAAGGGGCCGCGGCGGCGCCATCCAGGCTTCACCTCCCGCAGTTCAAATTCCTCTGGGTGACACATGGCTCTGGAGCGTGGCCATGGGAGACTGGAGCGGCCCAAGAGGGGAGCAGGTGTCACCACCCTCCCTCACCCTTCCTCAGTTTTCTGCATACACAGCCAGGCTTCCTAAAACAGAGCCCTCCTGCTTTAAAAAGAGACGGCGCCTGGATCTAGGGGTCTTTCCAAATATTCGTTTTATTGCCAAGCCTTCAGAGAGGTCAAGGAGGAACAGGCTTTCTTGCTCCTAAGCTCTTTCTCACTTGCTCTGTCTGCTGTTGCCAGAGCTGCGGCACCTCTGCCTGTCTCTTCTGCTCCAGTAATTACCAGCCTGCTTGCACAGAGAGAGAGAACGGCAGGAGCAAGGGGGCTGGCTGGGTCACAGACCAGCAAGCAGATCTGCAAGTGGAGGGTACAAGCAGCTTGCACCATACACAAACTAAACCCTGGGAATTTGGGATCTGGCCTGGCAGGATGGGGAAAAAAATCAGGTTGCCCTTCATAGAAAGCCAGGACTATCAATGCCCTAAGATGCTCTAGCCTTGCCATTCTAGACTTTGCTGCTTCAAAGCATATCAGACTTTGAAACAAGTACTTAATCTGTTAGACAAGCAGTAAGGAAAAGTGAAACCCAATCCAGGCCATCTCACAGCCAGCCTTTACCATCCAAGGACTGTGCATTAGTCCTGGAAGGCAACAGGAAATTAACAGGGGCCAGCAAGGGATGTGAACAAACAGTAAATAAACCCCAGAAACCACGATGTATGATCAGTATCCATCTCCACACACCCCCTTCAGCTGCACATACTCAGTGATTTCCCAGCCAGTACATATATTCCACTTTTTCCAATGCAGTTCACATTGTTGCTGGCTTGAACATGTAAAACATGCTATTTACTTCCAGCTGGAGACCTTTGTGCAGCTTCCCCTCCTGGCCCCACGGATCAAACATGGATGGACTCTGCCCTCAGAGTAGAACAAGCCAGATTCAGAAGGGGCAGGGGAGAGGAAAAGAAGAGGTCTGGGAGGTTTAATGCCCCAAAGCATCTAAGTTGGCCCTCCTGCACAGAGCTTCTGCCAAGGCCGGAGGAAGTGAGTCACTGCTGGGGCTGGAGGGGGTGCTCTGGAGTTCGCAGTCACCCCGCGGAAAGGCCTGGAGCAGCGGACAGGCTCTGCCCAGGGATCAGCCAGCATTCAATTCCTGTTTGTGTCCCAAGTGAATCATTCCCAACAGCTGTCGCCGTGCCTGACTGTGCTCCTCATGTGCTTTCTATTAGCTGAAAAAACAAGCCAGGCTGCTCCCAAGCATGGGGAGTTTGCCTTGTGGCAGTGGGGGGACTGGAGAGGGGAAAACCTGGGAAATCCGACTGTGCTTTAACCCTACGCACAAGGCACTGGTATCTGTGAGTGGGAGCAGACACCACTCACAGGCTCATTGGGGTGTCCTTGACTTCTGCACAACTGTCTTCTCCACTCAGCTGTCTAAATGCAATTTCTGTGGATGTTCTGTCATCAAATCGACTCCCGCACGCATGCCACTGTTCCTCAAAAGCTACAACTCTGTGCCTGGCAGAGCCAGCTTTTCAAGAAGTATTTTAAGAGGCCACTGAAGGCACAACCCAGAGAAACCTTCCCATTTAAACACTGCAGCAACGCCCTGCAGGCATCACTGACAGCACCATGCAGCCAGGAGGGAAGCACAGCACAGCAGAGTCAGAGCAGGGAATAAGGGCCTTCAACAGCCTGGAAAGAGCCTGAGGACAAAAGCCTAAGCAAAGTGGATGGAAAGTCACAGTCTCCCTGTGTGACTTAGGGTAAGTTTCTGTGCCTCAGTTTCACCCCTTCTGCTAAGCAGATGTGAGGGTGACCAAAGTGGGCTGGGAGGACCTAACAGCTCTTAAAACTCTTCGGTGTACTCAGAGGAAAGGAGCCATAGATATGCAAAAGTGTGGCTATTAATTGAAAGAGCACAAAGAGAACAGCCTAGGCTTCTCTCCCCTCCTGCTTCGGTCACTCCCCTATGGGAAACGCAGTAGGGTTGTGCTTTCCACCTCAGCCAAAAATAATCAGCAAGCTGCAGGGGGTAGAAGGCCCGGGGAGGGAGAGAAAATTTCTCTTCTCAGGCTGCCAGCGCAGAGAGGCTGGAGCACATAATGAGAAATGCATTCCTTCCCTCCCCGTTCCCTCTCCTGCAGCCACCTCTTCACAGAAAAAGCGTATGGGCCCGCTCCAAAAGACACAGGAGCGTGAAGCCCAAGCCAGTGGTTCCCTACTTCCCTTTGAGACAAAGAGTCTGCGAACTAAAATAGGATGTTTGTGCATTAATCCCATTGCTGTTCTCAGATGGCCTCCAGCCCCCATCAAGTATAGCTTGGGGTGAACGGAAATTACAAAATTATGCTGAGTGGACAAAAGATATGTAATGCTACAAAAAAAGGCTGGGCACCCATCCCCTTCTGACGCCTAAACAGCACTACTGGCTCCTCAGCTACCGTAGAAACCAGCCCAATTACTGCACTCCTAGTTTTCAAACCACTCCACAGGCTTTCAGTACACTCACCTAATAGACCTGAAGTAATAATTCAACAGAAGCAAAGTATCTGTGGGACTGAAATCCCATTTCTCAGAGAAACATGGCACTTGAGGGACTGAATAGCACTGACTTTTGATGATTTTTAAGCAAAATCTTCCAAAAAGTGGAATTTAGCCACCTAAAAAAACACTCCCTGTCTCACCTCTGCTCATTCATCCACTTTCAGGGTTGCACACTGTACTATCATGCGTTTAGGAGCATTCTACCCTAAAACCCTCCCCAAAAATCTCTCATGTCATTCTGTCCTCATCTCTCTCTACCAGTATCTGTTCCTTGCCAATGCCACTATGGAGCTGGCTAGTGAATCACTTGGAATGGAGTTTTTTTGAGGGACGCTGTATAAGTGGTTTGATGGTTGGACTTGATGATCTTAAAAGTCCCCTCCAACCTAGATGATTCTATGATCCTAAATAAGACTCAGACAATATTCAGCCTATTTTGATTCAGTAAAACCATTTGGTTTTAATCTTGCCACTGAGAAAAGGAAGCTATTCAGTTATGTCTCACAGTAAAGGCCTGGTTCTTTACTATATGATGTGTCTTTACAATGACTGGGTCTCCAAGCTCTATCATGCATTGCATACAAGAGCCTTCCCTGACTCCATGCCTCAAATTCTTCACCTATTCATAGGGGACAATAATATTTTCTATCCTTAGTAAAAAGAATAATAAGATAGCAATTATTTGAGGTTCGGAATTGCTTAACACCATGACCCCGTATGCTCCTTTGCCAGCTAGCGTCCCATACACATTCACAATATGAAACTATTTGCATTCACTTTATTTCACCCATATCCACTGAAACCAAGGCAGAGTCTCAATCCAATATTCTACTGGAGCTCAGTACATTCATTCCAATAGCAACCAGGCCAGAGAAGAGTGCAGAAATGGCTGAGTAACACAGGCAATACATCTCACTCTTGTCCACTATTTACAGACTATTCACAGCCAGGTAAAAAGCAGCCCATTTTTGTGCCAACATTGCATGGAAAACCCCACCAGCTAAACCTGGAACCACACTGAAACATTCCCCTATATTGTTTTAGTGTTAAAAAAAAAAAGAGAGAAAAAAGAAAAGGCCTAAATCACCAAAACATCACTATAGAGAACAGTGGGAAAAAGAATAAAGGGAAAGGAAGTAACAAACCCAACCCAGACCTCCATCACAGGATGTCAGGGAATATACAGAAAACTCCTCAGCGTTAATAAAAGTTCATTCTCTGGTGTTAGGTAGGAAATCCTCATCTCACATGCCTCTGCCTAGTGTGTGGGCAATGGACTGTCATACTTATCTGTGTTGTAGATAACCTTTGGACATACGTAAAAGTTCATTCTCAATGTAGTCTCTGTGCTTTCACGGGTGCTATGCTTTCACTGCTAAATAAAACAAGTCTGTGTCAAAAGACAACTGATGTATGTGGTGTTAAGCACATTATTGCTTCCAGCTTTCATTTTCCAGAATATGTTGCTGGGGCTGCTGCTATGGCCTATATCCTGCCGAGATGGACTACAGTACTGCAATTTGCTTTCTCCAACATCCTACTGCTGACCCTTGTCTGTGATTGTTGTGTTTCAAATCACCACACTTCCTCCTCTTAGTCAGAAACTTGGCTTCTCTCCAGAGGATGTTCAGGAAAGAAATACAGGTCAGAATAACCCCCACCTTAAACTCCCCAGCATCTTCGCCTCAGCCACTCCTTTTCCACGTCATTAGCGTCAGGGCTGTAGGATGCCAGGAAGAGGAAGCCTTCAGTGGGAGCTCAGGGCTAATTGACATGCCTTTCAGGCAGCAGCGGTGCCAGGAATCGAACTACTGTCCCCAGGGAGTGGCGGCAGAGGCAGCAAAAGCCTTCCTCAGTGGCAGACGAGTTTTTCCATTTCCTTGGTTTCAAATCTTGCTTCTGTTCTCCCCAGTCTCTGCTGTGGCTCCAGCCGCGAATTCTAGGGAAGCCCAGCTGCCTCAGCAGGTATGGTCTCGTTAATGAGCAATTAGCTCCTAGCCTAATTGGGCAGCAGAATGGCTAATGAGCCCAGCCATGGTTGTCTGTGCCCTCATTATCCTGTGCTCAGCCAGTGGTAATACTGAACTTCTGTCCCATTTCCGTCACACCACGATCAGAGCACTGGCTGAAAGCTTAGATGTGCCAGCGCTCGCTGCCTTTTAGTGCTCTAAAGTTGATGGTTTGTCTTATCTGTTTCCTCTAGCAGGCCTGGAACAGCTTCTCTCACCTCTGCACTATACAAACCAGATCCTCCCTCTCTTGTCTGACTCCTGCTCTTTCACTCAGCAGGTTTTTGATCTGTCTTCTATGTATTTATATTTGTGAACATAGGTACATACAAATATCTAAGTATTTGTCTATGCATACATACATACATACAAGGTTGAGACTTGTGAAAATGAACAAGGGTAGTGCTTACCTAAGGAACACAATTGGTGAAAGCATTTCCAGTGCAATACAGAGCACTAACATGTCTGTCTTTAGCATGTTTCAAGAAGGTCTAACTAACCCAGGCACTCTTGGCACCCAGAGAAGAATCCTTGCGTCAAAGACTGTGCAGTGTTAGAAGGAAGGCAAGGTTAATCCGAATCTTTGCTTTGTAATTCTAAGTCACAAATCTTCAGGAGTCCTAAGTAAGTTCAAGTTGCAAACCACACAAGCCTGTTTTGATTTGCTCTACTTCGGATTCCAAGTTAGGGAGTCACCAGATGTTGGATTTTGTCCAGCATCAGAGCTATTTTCTATCATTTTTACCCCTGAAGTGAACAATAAGGATAGAAGGAGAAAAATGAACTGTTCCTTCTTTGCAACAGCCACTGACCAGACTTTTGCAGGGATGTTGGGAAATCTTCATGAAGTTGTCTCACAGGTCCGAACATACCAATTAAGAGGAGTCTATCTTTACACATCTCAAAGCACCCTAGAGGAAAAAGATTCTTTCACAGCTACAACAGTAGGTACTGCAGTTAACAGGGAACATCAACATTATGTGCAAGTTTAACATGATACATGAAAGATGCTCTTTGGCAGAACATATTCTTTACAGAATTTGGATTCAGAGATCTCTTGTGAAAAGTGGCATAAGACCCTTAATGAGAGTAGACAGTCAAGGCTAGGTTGCTTTTTTTTGGCTTATTGTTTGTTTGGGTTCTTGTTTGGTTGGTTTTTTAAAGTCCTGTCTAGCTTCTGGGTTTTGGATAATCTAAGTCACATTACTAAGATGTGAAATATTTCATAGCTTTACCTGCTGCAGCAATGGACTGTGTTCCTCTAGGATTGATTATTCTAACTTCCTGCTGATCCTGATAAGGCTTTCCAGTGGCTGCTGATGGTTTTGAACATGGCTTCTTCTGCCTCCAGGGTACTTTCCTATATTAGATTATCTCAACATATCACACCCGCTTTTTAGTCGCTTCACTGCCTTCCTGTTAAGAACCAAAATGATTTCTTAACTGCTCTTTTGCACTAGAAGGACTTGTTTGACCTTGTTTCACCCCACCTAGTGGCTCTCCTCCTAGGTGCTCCATGAACCCAGCTAGTAAAAGAGATCCTGTCACCTCCAGATGTCTGTACATCATGAGACTCCCCAATGTCTCCACTTTTCAGTGAGCATTTTTACTTTCATTGAAGTATATGTGGGTCGGGGCAGTCCCAAGCACAAATCCAGGCTGGGCGGAGAATGGATTGAGAGCAGCTCTGAGGAGAAGGACTTGGGGGTGTTGGTTGATGAGAAGCTCAACATGAGCCGGCAATGTGTGCTCACAGCCCAGAAAGCCAACAGCGTCCTGGGCTGCATCAAAAGCAGCATGGCCAGCAGTGCGAGGGAGGGGATTCTGCCCCTCTCTCTGCTCTGGTGATACCCCACCTGGAGTACTGTGTCCAGCTCTGGGGCCACCAACATCAGGACATGGATCTGTTGGAGCGGGTCCAGAGGAGGCCATGAAGATGATGAGAGGGCTGAAGCACTTCTCCTATGAGGACAGGCTGAGAGAGTTGGGGTTGTTCAGCCTGGAGAAGAGAAGGCACTAGGTAGACCTTACAGGGGCCTTTCAGTATTTAAAGGGGGTGTACAGAAAAGGTGGAGAGGGACTCTTTATCAGGGAGCAGAGCGATAGGATGAGGGGTAGTGGTTTTAAACTGAAAGAGATTTAGATTAGATATTAGGAACAAATTCTTTCCTGTGCAGGTGGTGAGCCCCTGGCCCAGGTTGCCCAGAGAAACTGGCTGCCCCATGCCTGGAGGTGTTCAAGGTCAGGTTGGATGGGGCTTTGAGCAACCTGGTCTGTTGGGAAGTATGGAACTCCATGACAGGGAGGCTGGAATTTAGATAATCTTTAAGGACCCTTCTAACCATTCTATGATTCTATGATTTTTGGAATGCACAGACTGAAGATCAAGACAAAACTTTCCCCTCCCCAACATCTTACCATTGCTTTTTCTGATAGTCTTGAAACAGTGGCCAGTTCACCTGTTCACCCATCCAGAACAAACCCCCTTAGCATAGAATAAGCAGCTGTAAGAAAGGAACTAGGGTTTCCTGCTACATCAGTGCTAATGATGCTGTCAGAGCACGCACACCACTCAGAGGCAAAAACACCCCTTAATGTTTTACACATACGGAGAAAAGAAAGACTAGGTCAAAGGCCCCATTTTAACTATTGAGCTCTTTTTTAGGCAAAACCTTCTGAACATTTATTCATTCTTGCTCAAGCTCCTAGTGACCAGACTAAAATCCAACACATCTTTCATTTAGGGTGGAGGGACAACCTTATTTCATCATGGCTTCCCAACACTGTGTTGGGCCTCTACAGAATCTTTTTCACGTAAGATCTCAGAGCATTTGACAACCCTTAATGCAAGCTTCACACCACTCATAAGTCTACAGAAGAGGAAACTGAAGCACTGAAAAAGACTGAGCAAGCAACAGCAGATAAACCTTCTCATAAAAAACACGCTGTGCATTGAACCATTAACAACCTGTACTAGTATCTTTAAAGGGCTAATTTAATGAATGGAACAATTGCTGAAACACAAGCCAGTTAGAGTAGCTTCTCACGTCTTTTCCCTAGCATGTGCTGAAATCCTTCCTTGCTGTTGGGAAAAGAGAAGCACGGTCGTGTGCATGGGATTGATTTCCCAGAAGTCCCAGACTGCATAATACCAGGCATTCCACAGGGGCAGGCAGCAAACAGAATATTGTGTCCATTTTTGACAGTCTCTCCTTTTACTGTGGGCTCCCCACAGCGTTTCTTTTTAAAAAAAAGCTTTTGCACAGCCCTGTTTATATCTCCTGGCTCACCCATCTCCTCTTGCTAATATTTTATTTATTGCATCCTGATCCTAACAAGCGAGCTTCTTCCCCAATCACTGCTAATTAGACTGGGTGTCCCTCCAGAGCTTGTATGCACACAGATCTAGACAGAACATAGATATGCTTTGCAATTCACAGGAAGTATTCAGTGACCATATAGCTTGTCCAAAGACCATAGCACTCGAACAGATACATTTTACCCATAAGTCCAAGCATCAGCAAGCAAAATTAATATTGCATTTCACTGAAAGCAGAAGGTAACAAAAGATTGGGAAAGCCTATATACTGATGTGGCAAAAGCACTACAATGGCAGACACCTAAGGGGAACTATTCTCTTCCCCTCTCTCCGCTCTGTTTCAAAAAGCTGGTTACTGGCTCAGGGTTGAACCTTGTTTATCTCAAAGTCATCTCTCCGCCTTTGATACTGGCAAGAAGTTTTCCCAGCCAAAAATGCAGACTTTGAATTTCCTTTTTGGGGTGAATCCATGATTGGTACTCTTTTTTCGCATCTCCAGGACAAAAGTGGAGAAGATGAGGTGAAGCTGTGAAAGCAGAATGGGGGGGACTTGCCATGAGCTAGGTAGTGGCTGGGGGCCTTGCAGTAAAAGCTAAATGAAACGGCATTTCTGGAAGCTAGAAAGATGGTACTGCAGTCCAAGGAAATGTCTCCAGAAAATAAGCAGTAAATCTTGTTCCCTGTATATAAGAAATCAATATTGGTATTGGACCAGGGACATCAGAAATGGCAGAAGGGAATTTCATACTGAAGAAGGTATTTACAACACAGCAGATCTTAGACAAGTGAATAGAGAGCTGTATTTCACCTAGTGAATTCAGTCATTAAACAGAATTAACAGCAGCCATTTTTCATCTGTTGCAGGAGAAGATAAGAATAGTTTGGCCAACCCTATGTATCAATACAGAAAAGGCAACTCAAAGGAAGCCCTTCTGAGGATGTTTTTATACATGGATACACGAAGAAGTCATTTAAGTAGGCTCATTTCCAGGGAAATAGTTAAAATGCAACCAGCACAAGCTATGTGTAGGAGCTGGTAGCAAGTCAGGAGTTGCTCAAAGCAGGATTTAAACTTCTGACCTTCCAGCTTTGGGAAGAGGGGGGAAAGAAACAGTAGAGGTGGATGAGGAGTAGGGGAGGTGGTCATAAATCTTATCATTCCTCCACAAGCATTCATAGTGACATGAATGAGTTGTTCCCCATCGGCAATGCTGCAAAAGATGAGGAGCTGAGCAGGTGGGCTGCAGGACGGACTCTTGAGTAGACCCCACAGAGCAGTTCTTCACAGGAAACAACAGATGAGTGATTTGTGAGGCCGGCTCAAGTCAAATCCCCTGTTGCCACCAAGAGAGTCATGGCAAGTTAAGAGGAGAAATCTACAAGCCTCTAGCATTTCTGCACGGGGGATGCGGGAGATGTGCTCCTTGGTGCATGGCAGAATAGAGCGCTGTCATTTATCTCCTCACCAAAGACTGTATTAAAAATAAAAGCTGAAAAGTCACCAGCTGGATGCCATGCACATGCTGGGCAGAAGGCCAAGGGTCTTGCTCTTTCTCACTTTACAAAAATAGGCCCCTAGCATAGGAGATGCTAAATATCAAAGGGCATAGCTTAAACTATCCCACATACTTGGCAGGGTTGATGGGGAGAGGGTTAATACGTGGCCATGAGGACAACACAAAAGCCAAAGAAGGCCTTTTCTTAGAAACATGCTGGTCCATTCCAAGTTAATTTGTGGAGTAATCAGGTGGTTTGCTTTTGGCTACTCTCGATTGACTTCCACCTGGCTGGGATTCAGTCAGTCATGACAGACTACAACATATACACCAGCTCTTGACACCAGACTTCCCACTCCTTGCCCCAGGTCTGAGGACATCTTTGCAGAAAGACCTTGCACATGGATGATTCTGCCCTGCTGCAACTAAAGGTTTGAACAGGCACATTATATTTCTTCCCGTGTCCCAGCACATACATCTTTATGCCCTCTGCTAAAGTCCTGTTGATCTGTGCTTGAGCAATTCAGTCAGAATCAGTCACAAGTTTGAACAGCCTTGAAAAAAGCGCAGGTGCAAAACACATGCATGCTAGGAATTGTCTGGGGCAGTGACAGAAACAAAGGATGAGTGATGTCATCTCATCATCTCCATATCCATTTCTCCATCTTCACCTCTCCCTCCCCCATGCTAGTGAACATTGAGAGGTACCTGCAGGGCACCTGCTGTGACCTCTGGCCACAAACCCCTTACAGGTTCAAGCAGAAGAGGCAGAGAGTTCCACCCCTTCCAAACTGCTACAAAATACCCCAAACTGATCCAGAGGGGCCATTTTTAGTATAAGCAGACTTAAAAATGGGGCAGAGACAACCTCCTTGATTTTGAATCAAAGAAATATAGAAGCAGCCAGAGTCACTGACTGATTCTAGATCCTACTATAAACTCCTGTCCCTGGGCCATTTCTTCCTGTCTACACTCACATGAGTAACAAGGTGTACTCCTCATTGCTGTCTTGAAACAAAACCTCATAGAAAGAACAAAGCTAAACACTTCTGACTGAGCAACAAAGACTTAGGAGACACTTCTGGCACTTGATAGCCAGATTACTTTACATCTGGAAGTATCTACAACACCCAAATTCCCCTACACTCATGCACTATGCAAGCGTACGTACTAGTTGCTGACCAGGTTGTAAAATTGGCCTTTGTAGCTATAAAATAAGAACCTAGCATTTCAAACAAGCCTAGAGGCTCTATTGGGCTTGGCTTCTTTGACTGCAGCCCAGTTAGAGAACATTTAGCCTTGTCCTTCAACTTGTAATATGTTTTTCCCTGCCTTTCAGGGGTGCTGATGGGTATTTCAAGTGAGGCAGAACAGCTTGTGTTTCTCCCTTTAAAAAAGCAAAGTGTATGATGTGATTTCCCCATGCCCTTATCCCACAGGAGCTCCAGCAACAGCTCCAGCAATGGCTGTAATGAAAAACAGAACTGGAGCTTTCTTTGGCCTTCACAGGGCTTGTCATCAGTAAACAGCACTTGGGAGAGCATGTTGCAGTAGCCGAGTTCTCTCAAATCCTGGAGCACCCCAGCAAAATAGGTGTATAGGCCGAAGTCATGAAACACTTCCATACAAAGAGCTAGGGCTGGAGACACACCACACTGAACAACCTCTAGACAGATAGGTTAGAAGAAATTAAAAAGGGATCCAACTCAAAGAATTTCCTCTCCCCTTCATGACATTATTTGCCAAAGGGTCAGTGCCCTGGTCTTCAGAAAAGGTCCCAAGAAGGCTGCAACAGCGCGCTCACACTTGGGAACAGAGCCTGCTTCCCTTGGAAAACCCAAGATCAGACAACCTGATAAGCACAGACCTCTGTCCTAATAAGCAAAGAGGCAGGACAAAACCAAACTTTGACAAAGAGAAACTGCACTTAAATGGTTGGAATCAACACCCAGACCAGCCCCTATGGACATTTTGCTGGCAGATTTGCATGCACAAGCAGTGCTATGCACACACACACAAATTCAGCATATATATATATACACACACAAGCACTACACATTTATATATAAACACAGACCACTGAAGGAGGCAGGAGCCAGGCACCTGCTGTCAGTTCCCTCTTCCTCTCTCAGGGACTTTGAGCAACACAGTTGCTCCAAGCTCCCGTTCCCTCACAATTTGTTTTCTGTAGCACTGACAAAGTGCTGCTGGTATTCTTAATATAGGCAAGCCACCACTCCTACCCTCAAAGAGCTTGCCTAACACCAGTAATTAGAGATATTGTGTAATGTAGCTAATTATGACCTGAATTAATTTACTTTAAATAATTCTTAGATATTGTCAGCTAGTCACACTCTCTTAATAACTTTTACATAAAAAGAAAAAAAAAAAAAAAAGAGTTACACAAAGTATTAGTGCATATTTCATGTACAGACACATAGGTATCATCCGCAGCCTGGAAATTCAGCTACAACTAGCAGGCTGAGCTGACACCAAAACCCGACCTCACTGCTGTGCACAGAGAGGCAGTGAAGGCCCCAGTTTGTGATTTCGAATGAAATATCTCAGCATAGAGTTGTACGGCATTTGCGACCAAGTCACATCCTCAGGTATTCTTGACCACAACCTGCTTGGGAGAAGTACCATCAGAGCAGCTCCAGAAGGACTCCTGCACCTGCCTCCGAATTGAAAAAAAAAATATTCTGTTAAACCATCTTTTCCCAACTGTTACCCTTGAGGGGGACCCACTTTTAGGGGAGCTCTGTAAGGTTTGGAGGGCTTGGGGGCAGGGAAGTAATGTGGGGAGATGGCAAGAGCTGTCAAAGAGGGGCCCTACTATCATTCTCTCTCTAAATTTTCAGAGGCAAAGTATTTGCCATGTAGAAGAAAAGCAGTCCTCTTCCAGCCTGCCCCAGGGAACCCTCTGCATCCCATGTAACACTCCTGCCTGCCACATTATTTCACTGCCTGCCTTTCCACCTCTGTGCATTGCTGCCCAATGGCCTATGCTTTTCACTCACTTCTTTTGCTATCCAGATCCTCAGAGACCTTCAATGGAGTTGGACGTTGACCTCAACAGAAAATGCTAGTGCCATTAACTGGAGCAGCCAGACCAGCAAACAAGTGCCCTATCTACCAAACAGATCAAACTTTGAGCTCCAACCTCCTTTACTTAGTCCTGCAGACTGTCAGGGCAGCATATAATGTAAAGGCAGGGTCTGGGCTGCCACAAATGCAGGCTGGGTAATAAGGGGCCCTCACTCTACATCTGCAGGTGCTTACAGGTTGAAGTCGTGCCCAAGCACAGTCTATCCACACCAGTTTTGGACATACTCCACAACCCCTTTAGTGCTCTGACACCAGGAGCTGGGCACCCACTCTGTGGCAGGCTTACTGCAAGGGAAACTTTCAGAAAGCCAAACTCTCTGCGAGACATTTTGAGATAAGTCCCCTCTCAATACACAGGTGCCATGTGCAGAAAAGAGAGGACTAATCAATAAGGTCAGAAGCATTTTATGTAGGGCATCCTCTACCAATACGACAGAGACCAGTCCTTACTAGACCAATAGTGTTTGACAGTAGCCATTGATCACCGCAGTACATCTGCTTGATAAATGATGTCTATCTTCAGCAGTAACGGACAGGAACGCTGGCATGCCCGCCAGACAAATGCTAGCTCTCAAGAGGCTGTGACAGTCAAACCAAGCAAGCCAAAAAGTCTAGAAGAAAACCCCTTGTGCCATCACCCAGCTGCTGAGTGGTGTGGAAGAAGAGGGCTGTTGTTAGCTGGGGTTGTTACATTAAATATTATTGCATGGCTTGTGTATTTTTCAAGTTCAAGAGTGAGCCTGGACTTGAGGCCATCTAAAAGAAACAAATATTCTCAGGGCAGCTGCCTTGTGTTTATATCCCTGTTCCCATACAAGGGCATCAAAAGCATTACTTGCAGGGAGGGAAACCAAGGCATCAAGAGGCGGTGCAACTCACACAAGGCCACACAGCCGGTCAGGAGTCCAGACAAGAATTCCTCGACTGCATTCCCCCAGGATATAAATGTGCACACACACGCAGAGAGCAACTCACTTAAAAGGTCTGTCTCTCCCAGCCCTAAATGTGGAACAAGCAACGCAAAAGAGAATCGCAACCACTCTGCGGTGCCAGATAAAGCCAAAAGGTGCAGAGTGCGCAGCCATGAGGGTGAAAGAAGAGGAAGCAGCTGGGAAGTTTTGGCAACAGAAACTTGTTTTTGCAAAACAAATGAAACTCAAGGAAAGCCACAGACTTGCAGTGTTGTGTGGGAGCAGGTGGTCCTGGATCTCACAGGCCTCTGCTCCCCTGCTATGAGGAAATGCACGCTGCAATGTTTGTGGAAGTCTTGCTTTTTGACCATGACTTCGGCACAGTAATTACTGTGAGTTCCTCAAGTTTTCCTGGAAACAGATGCTCAATGATGAGGGTTGAATTCCTTTTTTCCGAGCGTCTGCTGCCATCCGGTGGCCAACGCTGCAATGGCACCCAGGGCCTCCCAGGGCACCTTTCACAGAGGAACAGCCCGGGCGACAACCTGCAGCCTGCCCCCAGTCACCGGGGAGCCCGGGCAGTGTCCAGAGCAGGTAGCTCCTGGAAAGAGGGAGGGAGGGAGCTGTCTCACCCTCCTATGGAGAGGGAAGGACCTGGGTGAATCACAAATAGAAATCAACTGCTGCAAGAAACTATCAAATCACAGTGAGGGCTGAAGCTGGGACAATTGTTTAGTGCAAGCCCACTCCCTCCAAACCAGGACATCTCCTCACATCCCTTGGTCTTCCTTCAGATGTTGTCTCCTCTCATGTCACTGTCCCTTCTATTCCCCTTGCCCCAAGGTGGAAGAGGCAGTTTCCCTGCCCCGGGGCCAGCACTCCAGTAGCCAGGAGGCATTGTAAAGGCTGCTTTGCCAAGTCCCTGCAGTCCAGCTGGGCACAGAAATGCACGCCAGGGACATCAGCCAACTCTTCATGTTTTCTTATTTGCAATCTTGTAAATAAAAGTCAGTCAGACAAGAGCCCTGGGGGCCCAGCCAGAAACAGTCTAGTCCCCCATCATCTGAGTGTCTGCTCTACATGACTCAGAACTCAGTCTGGCACATGCAAAAATACACAGGGCACTGCAGTTTGCAGGAGCACCACACGGCAGTATGTTAGACTGATGCTAAAAAAAGCAGCAACCACATACCTAGACACTCTGTGGGGACAGAGCTGAGATGCCTGAAAGTTAGTATTCCTCAGCCAATAAGAAAGAGACAGCTATCTTAAGAGAGAGACTTTATCCATTGCAAAGGCTTAGACATAAGTAATAACGTAAGAAGTGCAAGCCCAGATCTTCGCTTTCCAAATGTTGCAGCAAAGGCTCAGCTCATCATCTGTTGTGTCCCAGTGCAAACGCGTGACTGTGCAACATGGCACACACTGTGCAAAACAAGCTGTTCGTCTTAAGAGATTACAAATTTAGATAGAATATTGTAAGCATTGCTCTCAATTACTCCAAATAAATCCAACTGAACTCAACAGCATTTCTCCTACTTTGTGGTGGTGTAACCAGCAGCTCACAATGGACCACTTCAGAATAGATGCTTATGCTTCAACCTGGAATTGGTCAGAAGCACTGGAAAAGAGCAATGGAGATCAAAGCATTACCTTACTGCCTCCTCCAAAGCACCAGCTCTAGAGCATTAGAAGCCAGATCCATATCATGTAATTACAGGACCTTATTAGCAGAATAGGTGTAAGTAACCCCAGCAACCTAGGTTCAAATCACATCTGAAATGATGTGACTGCAATTATTAATTCTGTACCCATTAGGATTCAAGGGTCTCAAAACTCTTTACTAAGTTCTCTTCCATCTATATTGCACAAACACAAATAGTAGAAATCCATCTGTTCAAAGCTCTTTTGAAAGAACAAACTCAGAGTCTAGAGTAAGTCAGTATCCTTACCTCTGTTTTATCCAGAGGGAAACCAAGGCACAGCACACCAGCACTGGGATCTGCGGCAGAACCATACAGCACCTGGACAGATTGGCAAAGCCATCAGCCCAGGCCCTGTGGGACAGATGTATCTTTCAGTGGGCCATTAAGCAATTTGTCATGAATGACAAAATGCTGTTTGAAAGAAATAAAAGCCTGGAGTTGCAGGGAGGATTACAGCAACTGAGATCCGCTGGCAGAGTAAGTTGAACTGCCATCAACAGCCGCCCATGCCCATTAGCCTCTCGCTGTCAGGAACAGTACAGTGAGGTTACCTCAAACTGAAGTCCAAGTAAAAACAAAATGAAATACCACCCATACGAGGCACCACTCATAGGTGGTGCTGGCAGGAGACACGCATACAGAATTGACACTTTGATGTGGAATATGAAATATACAAAGAAAGAGCCATGTTTTCCACCTCTTTACCTCGTTTCCCTTTTAACCAGACAGGAGGGGGTACGATAAGAGAATTTCAAGCTGACTTTGCCCAAGATGGTCATCTACAGGCAGATGTTACTTCACCGAAGTGACTCAGAAAATCTTTCTCTGTATCTTTGTCAGGGACTCTGTATTGAATTTCCTTTACTCAACCTTCAACTCAAGTCAGAAGAGACTGTCCCAGTGCACAGGGAGAAGCACCGGGAGTATTCTGTCCCACTTCTACCCAGCACATTGCCTTGTGTCTGTCCACCCTTTACACTCAAGGGCCCAAGTTGTACCCCCCCAACTGCAACAAGCCTTACACAATTTCTTTTCCCTCTCCAATATGCTTCCTATTTCTCATTCCATCTGAGGCACCTGCTTAAAAAACAAATGTGGTCCTATCACCCCAGAACAATACATTTCAAATAAGCATATAAAAGACCTTTTATTGACATGAATAAATTGATTTGGACCATTACTTTGTACCTGCTTCCCACAGAAAAAGCCTCTTAAAGGCAGCCTGAGGCAGGGAAGCAACATTTACATTTAGATGAAGGCGTTTCTGTCACAGCACCTCCCAACAGTTTCTGGCCCCAGGTATTGTCTCCAGAAGAAATTAGTAAAGTCAAGGAGCTTTGCTTTAAATAACACAGAAGGAAAACGGAAAAAAAAATATTTCTACAGTCCCACCACAAGCATATTGTGGTCTGGAATCACATAATCTGTAGCAAAGCAATGTCAACAGGTGAAAGGAGAGTAGCATCACATCAGGGAAAAACAGCAAAGAGCCTACATCTGGAAACTGATTTT
Source organism: Anarhynchus alexandrinus (assembly GCA_008711295.1). Taxonomy (NCBI): domain Eukaryota; kingdom Metazoa; phylum Chordata; class Aves; order Charadriiformes; family Charadriidae; genus Anarhynchus; species Anarhynchus alexandrinus. Next base: position 2,630,833 of record VUYV01000092.1, on the reverse strand, counting down.
TCCAGCATAAACTCTATATTAAAATGCCCTGCTTTGTGTATACCAGTTACAGAGGTTTCTATCACCAGGCTACGAACAGTTCCCTCACACACTGACAACGGGCTAGATTCAATGCTGCTGTGAAACACAGTAGTACCACCACAAATTTACACCATGAAGGCTTTACCTCCAGCCTTTACTCAGTTCATTACACACTAAGTCTTCAAGACACCTGACAAATGAAATGCACGGTACATTGCTTCAGTACTGATAGAGTGGAAGCGCTTTGCAAAGGTACCTATTTTAATGTTTTTTTTCCCCAGTGAGCACAGATCTGACAAGGATTTTCCCTGCCCTTGGCATCCACCGTGTCCCCAACCACCACAGAAATGTCAGTGAACAATAACTGACCTGCATTTTTTGCTGCTGTCATTGAAAGGCTCGTTTGTGCTAGAAATTTGTCCTGCTTCAGCACTACACAATAGTTACAAGATTAAAAGCAACAGATGCAAGTATAACTAATAAAATTACATTTTACTGTCTTATCTACTGTAAAGGAATAAATATCTTGCAGTCAGTCAGCTGGGGAAGAAAAGTAAGTATTTCCACCTCTCTAATCAATACCACCTACAGTAAAACTCAGCACAGACCAGGTTTTAAGGCAGCAGCTTGATGGATGAAGGACAGACACATTACAAACCCTCTAGGTCCAGCACATTCTCCTGTTGAGCTAAAAAAGCAGATCAAAAGGGGGCAAGAAACCAAGAAGCCTCATAAATAGTTTCAAAGTAAAGAAAAGATCTGCAACAGATTCTGAGAGAGGGTATAGTCAGGGGATTATTTAAGTATTGTCATCTGAATGAATTGGTAGTTACAGCTCAGTGCCACCCTAGGGACTGAAGTCTCTGCTCAGATTCCAAGTCTGAGGTCAACTCAGAACAAGTTACAACCTACACAAATGCAGACAAAGCTTCCCCATATGCTGAGGCAGCTGCAGAAAACTTCCCGGCTGCTCTTCTGATGGCCTGCCTTCACCTGGAGGGTCCCTGTACGTCAGCACAGAACGTGCACATGATGGAATGTTTAATTAAATGCTTTTTTATTACACGCGGTGAGACACTTCACAGTGGCCCTACGTTAACCCTAGCATTTTGCAAACCATTTCAGTTCTGCATCACAACACACTTGTACACTTTTCAAACTGTGGCAGCAGTTGCAAACATGCATCTGCTCATTCTGCAAAATCAGCATCATACTCGTTTTTCTCTTCTTGAGAAGTAACATGGTGGCACCAGGAGCCAAGTGAAAAACACGCTGGCACAAGGGCACAGTGTATATAGGGATTTGCATATGTATTAAACACAAAACCCTTCAAAATTCCCAAAGGTATAGCTCCAGAAGCTATTGAAATGCTTGGCACTCTCCAGCCTTCCTCCTCAAGCTCATCATCCTTCCCGACACATCGGCAAGAAGGGATATATTTCCCTATCTCCCAGTGTATATCTTTAGTGGCCATGTATCTATACAGTGCTAGTAAGTCCAAACTATGATCCTCATTACCTTCACGTTTCCACCCCTCAAACAGTGGCAAGAGGAACACTTCCAACATAAAATGACCTTGCTGGCAGATACACTGGACATTGTGCAATTTTGTCCACTAGAAGATTTAGGGCTTAGTGGACCCTTTCATAGAAAAAAAATTAAAAGAGCACCCAAAGAATTCATGTATTTCAAAATGGACACTTTGACTGTTAAATAATTCCCTCTGTTAATCCTCTCCTGCTACTTCCAATAAGTTGTCACAGACTTTTCCCTCAGTGACAAACAAACCCCTCGGTATTATGAAGTGCTGAAGCTCACTGGAGCTTCTTAGGGAAACTGGGTAGTGTGTCCCTTTACTCCTTTGCTACTGAGCATCCTCTTGTGCTTCTTAAAATACTGCTATTGATATCCATTTTATTTGCTACTATATAAAAAGCATTTAGCTGTGAAGGAACAGACTAGAGAGAAGCCAAAAGAAGGATAAAACAGTGACAGTTAGATGACAATAAAACAATCCAACTTAGAGGGAGGAAAACCCCCCACGAGGCTGTGGTTGAGTATTTTGAAAGCATACATTCAACCATGTTACCAGGCCAGGAATACTAGATTCCTTGTAATTGCCTAGACTTTGTAATTAGGGTTCATTCAAACAAGCTGCAACGCCAGAGAAATTTCCATCTTACAGATTTGACTAATAGTCTGTTCTAGCAAAACCAAGACCCCAGGCAAAGTGAAATACAACTCCACTGACATCACGCACAGCTATTTTCCAAGGCCAGTGCATCAATTTATTCCATAATTTCTCTCCCATACACATGTTCCCTGGTGCAGGAAACAGCCTTGCAGCTGTAGCGATAGACAGGGGTGTTCATAAGCTAGGCAACAACTTTGCAGAACATGCTTCCTTCTGGTGACATTGCCACAGGTAAGGACATCTGACAAATATTTAAAGAGCTAACAAATAATGAAATAGAATTGCAATAGGATTCAGAAACTCAACAGACCCAACAAAGGCATCCAGAGTAAAAGAACGGGTAACAAGACTGATTACTTGATTCTTTTCTGGATCTTTCACTTTGACAACTGTACTTCTGAGTTAATCTAAGTGTGCTTTGGTGTAAGGGACAGCATGCTATTTCATTAATATTAATAATCAGTGAAGTTATTCAGGCTTACGTTGAAGCTGGGCTTGATTTAGTGCCCTAAAATTTACATACTCTGACTTCCAAAACCTGAGAGATGTACAAGCAACGGAAGTATCAAATTCTGTCCTGGATGTGACTTCTACCTGCCAAGTGTCCTCCACTCACCAAGTCTATTTTTTGATAGTGCCTTTGCCCCCTTCTGCAGAACAATGCAAGATTAGCCCAACCCTTCCCACCACTCATGCAACCACAAAGCAGATTTAAACAATGTTTATTGGGGAGACTCATTTCTCTCCTTTGTGAGACCCAAAGAAGACACACTTATGTCATGCCAGAAACCTGTGCTGCATTAACATTCACCGGTACATCTGTCAGGTGCCACGGGTGACCATTCTTAGAATACAGTTTTACAAACTGTCTGAGTTTATGCAGATGAATGTTTTTTTTACCAGATTCCTTCACTTGTTTTTTCTTTAGGGGGAGAGTGGGAAAGAGAGTGGTGATTAGGAACAGGGCAGAGAAGTACATTCTTTATATATACAGAAGTAGCTGATTTTGCATGGGCCAAGTTATGACTTCTACAAAGATGAGCATTTGTAAAGAACAAAAAGTAACCCGGCTGAATCGTCCACTTGGAATTTGCGGTTTATATTATGTTGTTTTTATCTTTTGTTCCAGTTTGTTTTTGCAAAGTCAACACCATGAGAAAAATAAGGCTTAATTACCTTGCATTAAAGAAGGAAACAAACAGAACAGCAGTTTGCAAAGGATGACTTGTACGCGCAGGGCACCCAGAAGTCTCTTCCCTCCAACATCAGACATCGAGTCTTTCCGACACACTTAGGGTAAGAAACTACCCTGGAAAAAGACCGAATACAAACACCAGCACGGTTTTCTCAAGCTTACCTGTCACAAAGGAGGAAAAACATCTGGGCCTGTCAATGCTGGAGCAGCTGACTGGAACATATGGAAGAGCACCTGCGACAGCAACACGGACAGAACTGAGCCCCTGGGTCTTGGCTGCCTCGGGGACCAAAGGATACTTGCCAGGAGGAGCACAGGGGGACCCCGCTCCTTGGCGGACCAAGGGACACCACCAGGAAAAGCAGCGGGGAAGCTGGCTCCCTTTGGGATCAAGGAACACTGCCAGGAGGGGCCGGCTGACAGCCCACCCTGAGGCCTGGGCTTCCCTCCGCAGGCAGACAGACATGGCCGCTCTCAGAGAAGAGGCCGTGCCCCAAGACTCCCTCCCACCACCTTTCTGTCACCCTTTTCCCTGCAGAGCAGGAGAAAGGCTCTTACCCGCCCGGCCTGAGGGAATCCCCTCACAGCACCTTCCGGAACCTTCTGCCCGCCACTCCCTGAGGCGCCGCCCCTCAGCGGGCCCTGCCCGGCCCTCGCTCCCGCCTGAGGGAACCCACTTCCAGGCGCTCAGGGACCAAACACATCGCACAGGGGCTTCTGCAAAGGTCAGAACTGTCACAACAAGCAATATAAGAGCTGCCTTTTTTCGCGTTCGTAGAACAGAAAAATCAAATTCCTGAACGGAACACCAGGCTTCACCTATTCCCCTCGTACCTGAACGAATTTAAGCTGTAAAAAGCTATTCATGGCCTAGCAAGGACCGAAACCCTACTGCCTACGGTACTCTTTACAGCTGACATGACGTTAGAGCGAAGTCTGGTAATGTGCATATAACAAAGCCACGCGATAGACGGCTTTCCAGCTCTTACCCTTGCAACGGCAAGGCATCATTAACACCACGCCACCGCTGCAACAGGAACTATATTGTTCAATTTATGGAGTAATAAAAATCCTCTTTGGCCTTGTCCCTGGAGGGTTCATCATTTTAAGTCTGGGAACTCAGAACGTGTAGCAAGAAAGGGAGGGCAGCCTAAGCCCACTCAAGTTCTACATTAAGTGCAAGGAATTAAAAAAACCCAAAGAAATGTCAAAATAAATACCACAGCACATGTTCAGTTCAAGCCAGCCTCAGAAAAAGCACTTTCAGAAGCTATTTTCAGTAGACGAGAACTGACCTTCCCCTTATAAAATGCCACAGGGTATAAATAGAGCAGCCTCTTCAAATACGCAGCTCCCAACTCCCGTGCAATTTGTCATGAATATTCTCCGTCTGCTTCAAGCACACTCGAACAACAGGGCACTCTTCTCACTATACTCGGAGCACTAATTAGCTTGAAACGGAGTCAAAATACCTCCCTACTTCTGAAAAACCATAGATCAAAACGAAAGCAGAACAAGATCAAGAATGCAGCCATCCTGTCTCCCTTTTGACCAAATGTTTATTCTGTAAAAATACTCGCCGCCTCTCTCTGTGGCATCACAATATTTACCTAAGTTTCAGAGACACCGATTATCATGAACTGCAAATATGGAACACTCAACCAGCTAGCTCACACAAATATATTATAATCCCTGATAGACGGAAGACAGGGAGCCATTACAAATGTACACAAACATGTAACTTCATGCAATTTGAAAGCAAATTTTAGCTTTTCAGCAGGCAACGGACAGACGAACAGTTATTGTGCATCCTCTTCTCTGCAATTATCACCCCTTTTGAAAGCATCTCTTGCTAGCTCTGTATCAGTTGTGTGCAAGACCATTTTACTGGCACAAAGTAACAGCTCAGAAAATAAGATGCATGAAAAACTTGGTTACTGGGGTGTATATAGCATGCTATATCTAATTTCAAGCCTACACTTCATGAGTTATCAGGCCCCATTCTCCCTTACATGTCTTTTGAACACTTTGGTTCACAGGCAAATTTAAAAGATGATGGCATGCGGTCTTTCCTACTCTGTCGAAACCAGGGGAATTGTCCTCTCTGGTTGAAAAGTTCTCGTTTCTCTACTCTTCTTTAGCTAACGCAATGTGAGCTTATGCACACACTTCATTTTAACTACTTTTTTGTGCTCAGGCAGATCTGTAGCTACAATATATTACCATTGTACAAAGAAAGCCCCCAAAGTCGTGACAGCCAAAACATCCATACGCATTCATTCTTACCAATTTGACTGCTTAACTTACGGAAAAACACGCCAAAGTTATGCAGTATGGCCCTAGAGCATAAATGTGCTTCAGGGAGGAGAATATACTCTGGAACTGGACATGATGTTGGTGTTGTGTGTACTGTATATTAAAAAAGAAATTACCTCAAAGAAGGAAAAAACAAAGCCAAAACAGACAAGACAGCTTTGAAACAGACACGATGGCCATGCCGGCATCCCATATTATCCCAGATGAAAATAACTCTTTTCCCCACTAACAACAATCAACAGACACATTTCGCTTGCAGGCAAAACCTGGCTGCTGTAGTGTAGCTTGGTTTTATTTATGTCCACAAATATTTCAAAAAAATTACAAAATACTCAAATGGAGAGAACACAGAAGTCACGATTTCTGGGTTTCTACTCTGTTTACACTGTGTTATCCCATGGCAAACTACTCATATATACATTAAGCTTCAAGATATATATATAAATGTAGCAGTCAGAATGTACACTCTGCTTTAACGGTGCAGTGAAACAAGCTCAACCATGACGACATAGAACAAGAGAGACTTTTCAAAAACACTAAAGCAAAATTAAAAAATAAACTTTCAAAACAGAGGAAAAGTAAGAGATACTTCTTAAAGAAAATCAAAAGGTCTGGGTTGTTTTAACAGGGCATCGAACACCAAGATGGCTTCAAAAACCACTGCATGTAAAGTTGTAGTTAATCATTGGTCTAAAATGGAAGAATTTCAGTGCTTATTTGCTGAATGATGTTAACAAAAAAAAAAGAGAGATCAATTAATAGCTTTTGAACAGACTGCAAACCTCAGCTATAAAAAAATACAGAGAGAGGACCATTGGAGGCAATTAGCTTTTTTTTTTTCCTTAAGAAGAACTATAGCTAAAAATAACAGCAAAAGAGAAGGATCAAAAGAAATGGCTGAAGTGGCTGAACTCCCCCAAACTCCCAAATTCCACATGGTAAAAACGAGGGGAGCTTTAACTGAAATGTGCCTAATGAGACCTTTAAAGTAAACTGAGGCACTCTCTCTGCTGAGCAGACTGATCTTACTAGCTACTCCACTGTTAGCAAAAGTAAAAAATGTTACTCAGAAGAAAACCATTTCACCTGTTCACCGCAGACAGCAAGTGAAGAAGACTTTACCATCCTCAATTCTAGCTTGACCTCATGGTTTCCAAATCTCAGAAACACTAGCTGTTCCTCCTAATACCTTCACAGAGAGTTCCAATATAGCAGATGGAACTGATTAAACACTACTGCAGTTCTTTAGCACTGAGAAATCTGGAATGGAGGACAGAAAAAATGGAAGATCAACATCAGCTGAAATAGTCCTCCTCTCTCTCCTATACACTTTTACCTTAAGTGGACCTTAAGAATACCCCGATGCATATTTTTAATTGGTAAATTGATGTTACTAACTGTCCAACAGTAATCTGTGGGCACTACCACTGGTTTGAGATCCATGAGGCGGATAAAGCACTGTGCATGCCGTGCCTTCCATCAGAATGTATGATTAACTACAAGTTTATCAAACATGGCTCGGTACAGTCCTATGACACAACCATCACACTGAACAGTCTACAACAGCAGAGAGAGAGCACTCGTGAGTTAAGAGAGAGAATGGGGGGGGAAGTTATGCACCAGCAGAAAAAACAGCCAGCAGATTCAGATGTCCATTGGTTGCATCACCCTCTGCTCTGGCAAAGAAAACCCATGGCAAAACAGTGGGATAAAAAAAAATTCTGCCTAGACAGTAAGCGAAGCTGTCTCCAAAATAACGCTCACTGGCCTTCTGTGTATTCCTCTCCTTTTACCATCCACATGGGAACTAGCCAACAGGAGTTAATTCTGCATGGACCTGTTGTGTTGGGAGTCAGTAAATGTTACTGTCCATATAGCCGGTTAATCCCAAAGGAGTAAGTTCCTGAGATACAGAACACTGGTGGCAATTAAAAAGTTTTTGCCTACAAAACCAAAACTAAAATAGTCAAAGAGAAATACAGACTAGTCTTTGCAAAACAACTTTAAGAACACTGAGCTGCCTACCCACTTTTCTTAAGAACATATCAAACATAAGAGGCCAGAAAGAGCACGTCCTCCAGAAATATGCACATGCATACAAAATTCTGGCTGTAATAGTTTGAGCCACGGAAAATTTTTAAAAAGATTTTTTAGAACAGATTACTTCTTTGAACCTTTGCCTAAAGTCTAAAACCAATGTAGTTAGATTAAGTTTCAAAAGGTAATAGGAAAGAAGTGTATTATGGCCACACTGAAAATTAACCCTTGAAGTAGGCATCAAAAGGGTAAGCTAGTTCCAAGGGACACCTGTACTGCTGAGAAACCCAACTCAACAGAAATCATCTGCAGAACAGAGAGATGTAACACTAACAAAAAAACCCAACAAACCCAAACAAACCAAAAAACCAAGAACAGAAACAGTCATTTGCAACATTATCCCTGCAACTCCCTTTAATGCTTATTGTTGATATCAAACCAAATTTCAAGCTTTTACCCATTTGAGATTATTGATACCCATCATTCCCTTTAATTAAAGGGATAATTATATATATATATTTTATTAAAAAATCAACTCTGTATTCTGTCAATACCAGGTAGGAATTCACAATTTGTGATGTTACTGAAAATCAAGATAAACGTTTCTGGAGTTTTGTTTTGTTTCTCCCCTCTACCCAAAAAAGTTATTTACAGACTTAAAAAGCCATGCTGCAGAACTGAGCTCTCTTTAAAATTATGAAGATTTCCTACAATGTATTAAAATAAAAGTAGATTTTTATTATTATAGCACTTGGATTCAGAGCTTGTTATGTCACCTACTTGCAATCCTTGTTTTTTTTAAAATAGCTATAGATGCATTGAGTGTCTCTTCACGCACAGTGACTTGTGTTGTGAACCTGATTCTAGCACCTACTCAAAACAAACTAGTAAGAAAAAAAAAAAAAACAAGATTGCAGGAAGTTCTCTGAATATTCCACAGTCCTGTATTTTCATTAGGCTTCTGAATACGTTGTCATGCAGGGAGACCCACACCAGTCTTGAGAAATCTTCTCTACAAATGAACACTATGCTGATAAGTCTCTACTTGTTGGGTGGTTGTTTCTGTTTTAAATATATAAAGAAATCTTTATAAGATATTCTTTTCCTTTTGTAGCTCTTATTGTATGTAAAAATGTTCCACTCCTTCCCAAGGACTGGGGTTTCCATAGCCAGCATTACAAATAAATAATTTATTACAACTGTTTGTCGCCTTCTTTCTTCAGTCGACTGAAAGAGAAAGAAAACTCATTTTAACAAAGCGAAGGAGGTGTCATGACACTTCAGAGAGAGCTGCCTTCCTGCTAACCTCACCCGGCTGCCCTGAAGGGAACAGAGGTTGCAATAGGACTTGTGAGCTTTCAGCACAAAAATGAGTGCCATTGGAACAGCAGTGATAACGCTGTCTGTTGCGGGAGGAAGTGCTGACCTTTTGCTACTGAAGCGCTCCTTACATGTGAGCAAGATCACTAGCGCCAGCTCATCAAGCTTTAGCTTTATCTGCAGTTGCAGATACGACAGTCAGCTTCAGGCAGACCGGCTGCCCCCATGGCACAAGGCCAGCAGGCAATTTTGGATAGCAGAAGCAAGGACTGAAACATCAGAGTAAAGCACTGCAAGGCAGGTGTTTAATATGCTGCTTCCTATATATCCCTGCTACCCACAGACATGCGGAATGACCCTTGCTAGGTGCTGGTGGCTTTTTCTTCTTAGCTGACATACTGTCGGTGGTCATTGCCAAACAGGAAATAAGGTGGTGTCAACATAAGGTAGACCAAGAAGAGAACCACCGTATCAACACCATATAGCATTCTCAGGAGAAAAAACTCACGATTGGTCTAGGCATTCTCAGCTGGTAATGCCGGATCTGTATTATTCATACATTTCAACTTCCTATTGCCTTTAGTCATTTCTCAGTTATTGAATTCCTCCCCTATTCTCATTCATAAAGCTTTTATCCACCCTCCTCCACTGTTCTCAAGGAAGAGAGAGAAATGTGGAAGCAGCAATCATAGTATCACACTAAAAACCCCAATCAGAGGTGATTCTGCAATATAAGATTCAACTAGTTTACATCCTGGGCCAGTAATTTGGACCTCGCTTCCAATCTGCCCTATCACCTATGCCCAAATTAGGTCTTAGTACAGCTTCACCATCTTCCAGTACTGCATCAGGACAGTAACTCAGCACACAGTAAGAAAGGCAGTAATTCAGAAGAAAAAACAATGTAACAGAGAAAGATGAAGGAAGCTGTAGCACTCCCCAGTCTCCAAAAGCCTTCGTTGCATCTCTCACCTGTAATAATCTTCCTGACTTGGTAGATGACCACCGTGCATGTGAGGATGCCCATGCAACCACTGCTGCTCCATTGCCAGTCTTTGCAGCTCTGCTGACTGGGCGTGCATGGCCTGCAGTTGGTGGGCTGCTGACATAGGAGGTGGAATGGCACCAGGCAGATCTCGTGGATAAGGAGTACCTAAGGGAGAGTTGCCCATTTTTAGACACTTGTTTGCTGTGAGCTCTGCAGAGAGTTGTCCCATGAAGTTGTTTTATCTTGTTTTTTAAGCAAACCAACCAACCTTTGGCTGTAACCTAAGTTAAAGCTCAACTCCACCAACTCCCCTCCCAAGAAATGCTAAGACCCAGAAGGTGACAGTTCAGATCAAGAGACAACCTTTGTAGAGGACCATAAAATGTTCTCACCAAAGACTGGATGTCGGAGCATTTCATGCTCATGAGGTGGCTGCCCTAGCAATGGGTTGGGGATGGTCCCAGGTGGGTAGGGAAAACGTGCCAAATGGGGTCCAGCTGCTAAAGGATCCACCAGTGGATGAACAGGTCCTGCTGAACCTTTAAAAGAAGGAAAGAAGACAATCAACTGCTTTGGGAAGCATTGCTCACTGTTGGGAGATCAAAAGCCCTGTTAGACTTGAGCTGGATCAGCATTTGGCCTCGCTGGCATGTAATTACCAGGAGCTTAGCTCCATCCAATTTGAAACCCACTTTTCTATCTTCAAGTGACATCTGCTTACCAAACAGTCTGAATTGTTAAAGCAACAACCCAGGGCTTTCAATTTCTACAAGAAAAAGAAATCCACCAAGCAACAGGGAAAAACAAAGACAGTCAACATTTAGGATTTTTTTTCCCAAAACTCTCTCCTATTTCCCTTTTACACACATAAAATGGAATGATCACTACTGACATTTAGTACAGAAGCACTTGAGCATCCTTCTGACTTTACCAATACTACTTGATAGGCCAAAACCTGACACTCAAGAGCCCCTAACTGTATTTTAACCTGGCGTCCAAGATTAAAGCCAAATTACTTTTCAAATACAGGTAAGAGAGACTTGACAGTGAATTGACTTGGCTTTGTCCGCACCAGTCTCTCGCTCGATAGAGTGAGAATGTACCAGCCATATTTTTGTCTGGAACAAGTAACTGGGGAGTATCTAGACTCACCTGCACAGAGGTGGCGACTGACCCTGACAACAGAATCACCATCTATAACAAATTTCTTCTGCTATCAGGGGGGTACGCAAACCTGCCTCAAACTGAACCAGTCTGTAATCTGTGCAGTCAGTCTCAACCTATGTCCATGCTGACAGCTTTAAGGATGCTGATATTCAGCACTACCATCTCCCACCTGTAACCCCTCACCCCTTAACAATCTCACAAGACCCTGCTGATTTCCTCCCTATACAATGTGGCTTCTGCAACAGCACTCAAATTCCTTCCAAACTCCAAAAAGCCGACATCCCAGCTACAGTTCATGCATATTGCTCCAAGGCGAAGTATGCTATATTTGCTTGCACAAACACTATGTTTGTAGCCAGCTGCACCAGAAGCTGCACTTCAAGTACTTGGCCTTTTTTTTGTTCCTTACTTAGCAGCTACTGCACCTGGTGCCTTGCTTGCTATGTTCTCTCCAGACTGCCACCAGAAAGTCAGAAAAATTCTGCTTAGTGCCTCATCTTCCAGACTCCAGGTTCCAGACTGCTAGAGGAGTACCCACGTAGCTCGCTTTAGAAATGAGCAAGGCATCAATTATTTTTTCAGACTATTAAATACTTTGGGGAAAAAATTTTCAACATATAAGAATACACTGCAGCTAAAAAGATGCCAACCCATAAATTTAGATGGTTCTTAATGAGAATTGTGACAGAGAATTTCAGCTCAACTAAAGCCAGATGGTCAGCATGTCTAACAGCTAAAGAGATGAAGTTTTTATCTCCTAACTTTTTTTCCCCAGCTCCTCTATGGAAACACCAGCTTCAGCTCCTTTCCAGCTACAACTCATCACGTAACAGCCCTTAGCATCAGCAGTGTTACCCATTCCATGACATCTCTCCTAGTGAATTCCCTTCACCCACTGGAGTCTCCATTTGTACGCCAGACAGCGCTGTAAGGTGCTGCTCTAGGACTCCAACACTTTCAAAAAGCAAAACAGCAAACCCTTTACAGTGACAGTGTGTAGTCTCAGTGAGACGCAGACGCTGTACTGTCACCATCTTTTACTTTAGCACTGTTACTGCTCCACTCTCCCAAAAAATAATTGTTTGCATCTCAGTTATCACAACTTTATACAGTACAGAAGTCATATCATATACAAGAAAACGGATTTTGCCACTTGAATTCCAGAGTCACAGTCTGCCTGTTTTGGGCAGACTGCTGCCAGCAGCTCGGGGGGGAGGTTCCCTAGCTGACTGCCCGCTTCCCCGGGCTCACCTTGATGTAAGGGATCCTGCTGATGTAGGTGTAAATGCGAGTGTATGTGTGAATGTTGGTGATGGTGAGGCGTGACGTTGAACATCTGGAGCCGTGCCAATGGGTCATTTGTCAGCGATGCCATCCGCTCAGCATGTATTCTCTCTGCTGCCAGTCTGTCAGGGTAGCTCATTTCAGGCCGTAACTGCGGGCCTGCCAGTGCAAGTCTCTCTCGTTCGAGGGGGTTCAAACCGGGATGGAAGGAAGCAAATGGGTGAGGTCCTGCTGTTGGGGGAATAGTCAGTGCACCGTGCCTGGCAAAATGCTCCATGGGGTTAGTAGCTGGGTGAAGTGCGTCTAGCTCTGGGGGCTTCACCTCAAAGCCAGGTTTCATCCTCTCTCTCAACTCCCTTTCCCGGATTTCTCGCTCCCGGATTTCCCGCTCTCGCAGCTCTCGTTCCCGAATGGTGGGATCCACATTGTAGAGGCCAGGCATATGGTAGGCCAGAAGTGGATCAGTGGGGTTCAGGGGGACGAAGAAAGGATGATTACGGTTTGTTGGCGACATGACATGAGGACGAGCATATTCACTCAGTGTTCGTAAAGCAGGTGTATCTGGACCGATGTAAGGTGGTACAGCAGCAATGGTCGTTGGGGGAGGTTCAAATGAAGGTCTCATATGTGCTGGCCCGCTGAGCTGAGACTCTCCAAGACGACCTTCATGGGAAGAGCTGGATACCTTCTGCTGCACAGAATGGGGGAAGAGAATTTTAGTTCAGTTATTGGTACATGTTACAGCTATGGGCAACAGCTGGCTGGTACGTGTCACCCCAAACTACCAGTCTTGTTTGCAGGGTGTTCTCTCTCTCCTCTCCACACTCACTTGTACCCTAAAACTTAGCAAACCCAAGGAAACTCATCTCCATGATGTGCAACACAACAAATTCCACTCCTTTCACATCAGGACTTTGCATCCTGCTCTCCCCTCCTACACAAGAGCAGCACAGCACTTCTGGGGAGGGCAATAAGCACAGTTTACCCATGCAGTTGCCCAAGGACCCCTGTCCCCAAAATAAAGCAAAGTCCCCATACATGACACATCCCTTAATGGACAGATACTACATCCTGACATTTATAATCCTACTGAAACACATAGCTGTGATTCAGATTTCTGAAATGCACTATGGAACAGGAAGACTTTAGCACCTTCTTTTTCAGCATCAATAATGTATTACCAACCTACCAATTCTGTGGGCCCAGAAGTAATAATTCCTTTCCGACAGGCCACAAAAAAAAAAGGATTAGTTGTGTTGGCTCTTTATATCAAGGCTGGAGTTTGGGTCTCGCCATAAAAATTACATGTCTTTAATTAAGTTTACTTTCAATTTAAAAAGCCTCCAGACACTCTTTTTCTAGTAGACAGCACTCTTGTGCCTGCACAGCAGTACAAGGTACACAAAGGCATTCACTATATCTGCACAGAGTGCTTTTCTGCTGCAAGTAAACATAAATACTTGGCCTTGTTATCCCCAGCTGGGTTGGCTTCCCACCCATCAGAAACAGACCAGGAGGAGAAACTCCATTTCCTTTTAAGAGAAGAAAGTTACAGGCAGGCCAGGAGGGGCTCATAGCTGTTGGCTTTCACTTAATATGCAAGGTCCCATATCCACAAATACCCGACTGCACATGCCTTAAAGCACTTCTGGGGATTTGCATTCTGTAGTCACCATCCAGGTCAGATGCTCCACGCCACCCCCTTAAACAGCTCTTAGCTACAAATAAACCTACCGCAGCTCTTTCTGCTTCTCTTTCACGCTCCCGCTCCCTCTCTCTTTCCTTCTCTTTTTCTTTTTCTCTTTCCCTCTCTTCTCTGGCTTTCTGTTCTGCTTCTCTTTTGGCTTTTTCAATGGCCTCTTCTCTCTTCTTGGCCAGTTTTGATCCTGCCAGAGGCATGAAGTATAAGTCTGCTCTTGAGCATGAATTGTAGCCACGGTCCAGGTGCTTATAGAACCTGAAAGAAACAAAAGAGAAAGAGCTTAGCCCTGGGAAAGATGCAAGAGTCTGGGATTTAAGAGCTGTACATCCAAAAAAAAAATAATTTATCACTCTACACTTATACAATAGCACTACCAACTTCCCTGAAAGCCATGAGCAAATTAATCGTACCACATTACTCCACAGACAAGTGGAATACAGAACCCCCTCTCACAATTACCAACTGTAATGCCCTGTCTGAATACGCCGGCTAAAACAGCACCTTTCCAGAAAAACACAGCAAAATCATGCCGGAGAGGCTGACAAGACGCACATGTGAAATACACTCAGCTCCCACAGGAGCTCATTTCTCAGCTTTTGGGAGCGCCCAGCTACACAGAAAACCAGAGTACATGAAGGAAGCGCTGCTGACAACCTCCATACCTGGCCGACTGACTAGCATGACTTGGTGTATCCACCACAGTAGGTTCTGGCGATGGACTTCTGGGTGGAGGGGGAGGGCTTTCTGGTTCCTCAGCTTCATCTGGGACTTCTTCTTTGATCTGAATAGGTGGTAGCGTGCAGGCTGTCACCACTGGCACGTTTCCACTAGAAGCTGCTGATGTGGAGATGGAAGTCTGAAGCGGGATGCCAGGCACGGTGGGTGGCGTGGAAGTGGAGGGGCAAGAAGGAGGGGTGATGGAAGGTGGGCCTCCTGGGACAAAGGGATGCTGAGAAAAGGGGGGCTGGGAGGATACCTGATGGAGTCCAGATGGGGGGTGATTAGCAGGTGGAGGAAGGCTCTGACTCTGGGTCAGTACAGGAGGTTGGGCCTGCGAAGACTGCAGTGGTTGGCTTTGAGGCATCAGCTGCAAAGGAGGAGGGTGTGCAGACGGAGGATGATGGGTTGAGAGGGAGCTCAGAGGTTTTAAAGCAGGTGGTGGAGGCAAGTTGGAGTTCATTGAAAACGGAGAAGGGCCAGAGAGATGAGGAGGGTGCTTGTGGGATGGAGCAGTGGGGAGCTGAGGGATTGGGGTAGTAGGGGGAGGTTTGATATGGGGCATGGCCATGGGCGCAGGGGGCAAGGGCTGCTCCCGCGGAGGCTGAGCCTGCTGCAGCGAGGTTGCGGTTGGCAGGACAGGCTGCGTCACCTGAACCTGGAGAGAGGAGTGAGAATGAGATGACGGTGCTTGTGTCTGAAGGGGAACCTGAGACTGAGATGACTGAGTGGGGAGGGAAAATGGCTGGGAAGGTACGGGATGAGGCAGGAGGGGCTGAGCCTGCAGGCTGTGAGGGGCAGGCTGGGCCTGACTGTGGAGCGGCGGCTGCGAGTGGGGCTGTGAAGAGGCAGGGGTCGGCTGGCTCTGCGACACACTCAGGGGCTGCAGAGGTGGGTGGGGTGAGGGGAGCCTCTGCGGGTGCAAAGCAGGGGCCTGCTGTATGTGAGAGTGAGGAGGCGGAGGCGCGGGGGCCTGGGGCT
The DNA here is from genome assembly GCA_008711295.1 of Anarhynchus alexandrinus. Taxonomy (NCBI): domain Eukaryota; kingdom Metazoa; phylum Chordata; class Aves; order Charadriiformes; family Charadriidae; genus Anarhynchus; species Anarhynchus alexandrinus. Next base: position 2,614,911 of record VUYV01000092.1, on the reverse strand, counting down.
GGCTAGGGGGCTGGGACGCCGACGGCGAGACCTGCGGCGGAGCTGAAGTAGCACTCGACGCTGCTGGCAGCGATGCCGGTAACTGGGCTGATATAGGCGGCGTGGGAGGAGGAGCCTGGCCGGAACCGCTCTGCGCCTGAAGCACTTGGGGCTGTGCCTGCAGCACTTGCTGTTGAGCAGAGGAATCCGAGTCACTCTCATTGTCTTGAGGGCTGGGGATGCTGGGTGACGTGCTCCGGTTATCCTGGTCAATGTCCTTGGGATCACTGCTCCCTTCGTCATTGACGCTGCGGCTGTCAGAGCTCTCGCCTTCGCCCTCACCCTCTGAGGGAGAGTTTGGCCTGCTGATCTCCTGCAGGGAGAGGGGGGAAGAATAACCACCGCGCATGAGAAAACCACACAAAGAACATTATCGGCATGCCACAGGATGCAACCTATCACACACGCTGTCCAAACACAAGGGCAAGCACCACCCTTTGAACCTCACAGGACTTAAAACAGCACAAGCAACATAAATATCTAAAGGGAGGGTGCAAAGACAACGGAGCCAGGCTCTTTTTAGTAGTGTCCAGTGGCAATGGGCACAAACTGAAATACAGGAGGTTCTGCCTCAACGTAATGAAACGCTTTTTCACTATGAGGGTGAAGTTCCATAAGCAATGGAAAAAGTTGCTCAGAAAGGCTGCGGACTCTCCGTCTTTGGAGATACTCAAAAGCCATCTGGACATGGTTCTGGGCAGTCAGCTCTCGGTGGCCCTGCTTGAGCAGAGGGGGGGACTAGATGACCTCCAGGTCCCTCCCAACCTCAACCATTCTGTGGTTCTGTAATATGAAAAGATCAGTGCCCAAAATCCCAAATCCTATGCACAGAGTGAGCCTGGTTAGGTAAACGAAGCTGAAAAGACATCCTGGAAGTGTTTAAATTGAGTTTGATACCATTAAATTAAGTGAATTCCAGTGGTGGTCTTCTAACTTGCGAAGCGGAAAAAAGAAATTTCAATTAAAAAAAATTGGGGGGAAGGGGAGTGGAAAATAATCCAAGTATACTCCTATTTAGTTGCTAACTTGTATTAAAACAAAAAAGACAGACTTCTGGACTTACCCCATATAATTCCACTGTTTTTCAACAGAAGGAACACATTATAAAATATGGGTCGCTTTCCAGCCACAGAGTAAGTTACAATTTGATGTGGCTTACATCGTTTTCATGTTTATGGTTTGCCACCAGGTTTGCACCCCCTCCCACCCTCAAACTTAAGTGAAAATATTCCTCTCTGGGACTCACTTGAGTTTTGGATTTTTTGGCATTGGACCTGTCCGGCTCCTCTGTGTCAGAAGCTGCCTTTTCCCGCTGCCTCTTGGAGTTCTTGAGAGGAGAAGATACCTCTTCTTTTATCTTCTGCCACAAATGAAGCAGAGCACAACAGTTACCAATGATCTAAATGCAAAAGTAAATTGAGCGTATGCCAGTGCTCCCGTATTTAACACAAATAAATAAGAAGGGTTCCTATGGAGCAGGAGAACTGATCAGAAGTTGAGAGAAGTCAGCATTTAACAACAACCCAACGTGCATCTGTCCCTCTGTCCGATTACAAGTTGCAGAGGAATCTGTTCTGGAGCTGCTGCTGTATTCCGTGGAGATACAGGAGCAGCTCCCAGAAGACCTCCATCTACATAATGCTCCAGCCACTCCCTCTGGGGTCAAATTTAAGACAGACCCCCAAACCAATTTTACTTCTGCAGACAGAAACCCAAGGGGGAGTTTGCACACAAACCCTGCGTACATTCCTGACTCAAGCTAGGAGGAAAAAGGAACATCGAGTAAAGCATTCCTCATCATGTAGCTGTGGTCTCAAGCTTTGAACGTGAAGGATTATTTTAGAAAAAAAACAGTTGTCTTCAGCGGTGCAGAATCGAGTCCACCAGGAACTCATATCAGATCAACTGGTCCAGTATACTCTTTTAATGGAGGCCAACACCAGTTGTTAACAGAGGATGGAGCAAGAATTTCAGCAGTAGACAGGCACAGAATAACCTTCTTTCCACTACATGAAAGTCTTCCTTTACTCCTGGTATTTTGAGAGGGATATTTTTGTGTCCCCTCAAATGCAGGGCTAACAGCGAGTAGCTATTACAAGATTACTACCTTCTTTCATGGCCTGGGACAGCTTTATATATCACATAATTACCTACCCTGACTTCAAATTTTGCTAAGTTCTCAGTTCTATCCTGTGAAAACTTGCTCCAATACTCCAGTTTTGACTTTTATTTTTTTTAAATATTTTTAACTTGCTACTTTTCAATTTACACTGTTTAATGGCAAGCCTTCCCACTTCATCTGGCTTTGTTTCTTCAGTACTCTCTTGGAAAGGCACTTACTCATTTAAACAGACTAAACTGTCAGCTTGCTCTGAAAAATCAAGCAAACATAGATATGGAAAAACAGTAACAGAAGTAGTCTCAATTACTACATATTCATATTCCTTTGTAAACAAAGATTAAGTACTGCTTAAAAAAAATCCCCAAAACTGTCTACTTGCCTCAAATATAGCATTTCTGATCTGTATTACTTCCATGAGCCTAATGCCTGCATTTGCATCCGAAATTGAAGGATTAATTTATCATGAGAGCAGTAAGGTTATGCGGGGATACTTTATGGTTTTTATCACTACACATCCTTATGCACAGGAATAAAGCATCGGTCAGATGCACCATTAAATTTTTTGCTTATCCACACAAATAGGAATTTCTAGGTCACCGAGAGATTCCCTGGCCTCCCAGAATCTGCATGGCATTTAGCTGACTGAAGAGGCCCCAGGTGTCCAGTCCTGACACAAGAGAAGAATGGGAAAATTTTACCTTGGTAGACTTCTTCACTGAATCTGCTTTGCTGTCATTACTGGAGGTGCTGGCAGCGCTAGGAGAGTTGCGGCCACTGGAACGGATGTCTTCATTAATAGGGGAGGCTCTACCATCAGGGCTGGCTGGCTGCTTTTTACGACCACTACGTAGTGTAGACATCTATTTGTTTAACAGAAACAAAAGCGTATCAAAGTCAGCATTTGTCCAACCTCTTTACTTTGTTCTGTCTTACAGCAGGGGCACGGATGGAGCGCTCCTGCCAAGAGCTTCAAAAATGAAAAACCAAGTGTTTAACACTGTTACAGTTTTTCCTTGAAAGCTCATCTGGTCTTAAAAGTAAAAGGAGGCAAATCCTTAATTTGTCTGCTCAAAAACATTAAGTGCTGATTATTTTATTTAGTAGCATCTGCCAGAAATGACAACATTAGAAAGATGTTCCAAAGCTGCTGCTGTTTGCATGCTAAATTTTCTTCATAAAACACATGCACGCACACTTGCAAGCACGCATACGCACACGGTGAATGAGGTAGGAGGGGACCCTCGTGTTCTATTAAAAAAAGTAGTCTAATCTGTTGGCATTTGAGCAGTGGAGACCAGTTTATAAAACCACAGTTTCAATGTGCTCCTGCTATGCAATAAGGAGTCACAGTACAGTATATTTCAATAATTAATGCTGTTTCCCTCCCAGTTTGGCAGTTTTTTGGATGACTGGCTACCATAAAAACAATGAGGCCAATCCCACCTGACAGTGTAGCCTCACAAGACGTTTAGAAGCAATGGTCATATCATCATGATCAGAAAGACAGAGAGGGGAGGGCAAGGAAAAGAAATATATCTGCTGCTTTCTATCAGCCAAACCCCAAAGCAAACATCAAATTAACTAGAGCTGCTGTCAGAGTTCTCACAAGACACTTGTGCACAGCGAAGGCTCCTGGCATTTCCCCCTGAGTGAAAACTCTGTGACAGAGCACACTGACCACAGGAGCAAACTACGGTTTCCTGCAGGGAAGAGATTTTAACTCCAGTAATAAGAGGAGACCACACAGCATGAATAGCATTTGATTTTTTAAAACTCTTGCTTTAAAATAAGCCCACGGGCTCACCTGTGACAGGATCCAGCTGGAAGGACACATACTAGCACAAAATTTGTGATGATAAACTGGTCAAATGCCCCCTTATGATGACAGTCCACTGCCAGTCATTAAAAACATGGAAATAAGTTTTACTAGAACTTGTAGAAGACAGATTTCAGCTCCTTTTCCAAAGAAAGCTTCGACCTCAGCAAACCTCATCACACTTGCATACACAAATGCTGCAGCAGGCACATACCATGGCAAACAAGCAAGATGGAAAAAGCGTTATTTTCAAAGTTTGACCGCCTTTTCCCAGCCAACACCTCCTCTTGCCAGAAGCAGCTGCAATGCAAGAGCGTTAAGCCTACCGAGCCTCGACTCCGCCTTGTCCTCATGCTATGCTTTCCACTAAGTCCATCATCTTCCTCTTTGACAGGCTTAAACATAAAGGGTGGAGGGTCTACAGGCTTCTCAATGGGTGGCAGCTCTCCGTATTTTTTGAAGTGAATGCGACAATCAGTGCACAACAAAATGTTTTCTCGACCGCCGTGGTGCCAGTCCTTGGAGGCTTGGGGCAGGAAAAGCAACAGCTTAGTCACACGCAATGTACCAGACACTCAGCACAAACACATTGCATTATTAAAAAAAAGCACGCAACAACTAGAAAAGTAGCTGCTTTTCTACGAGCAACAAAGTTGGAGAAATTTCTGGAAAACTTTGCCCTGTTCCAGGCTTAGTCTGTGTTCCAGTGCACATTGTCAATATTCAATTTACAAACTATTTGTTTACTTACGCAACTACAGCTTTGAAAACAAAGAAAGAAGCCTTATTTGCTCTACACCTGGGAGCTAACAGGCAGGTATTGTTCTTCAAAGCTGCCACTTCTTAAAGTGAAGTGAGCTATGAACTTCTCATTTCCTTCCCTGTTTTGGGCCTACACGTCCATGCCATGCATATGCCCAAATATCAGACAACCTTCAGGAATACCTGCAGGAATGGGGCTGCTGAAGAGATTTGGTGAAGCATAAAGTTTTGTGTGTGACAGTCACAGTCCAATATTGATTTGCTCTATCACAAATTGACTATATAGATCATGTAGATTTTTTTTCTGTATAAATGTCTATCAGGATTCTCCTTTGTCACTGCAGTATTAATTTGCAATGGCAAAGCATGATTAACTCTGTTAGGAATGCTGTATGTTTTAGCTGATTCAACCCCACGTTTTTTTGAACAGCTGTACATGCACACGAACTGTTCTTGCTCGAATGAACCTGCATTAAATATGCAGCAGCAGAAAGGAGAGAAATACGGCGAGGGATCAGGTGCGTACTGGTTGTGAAGCAGTGACGGCAGGCGTAGCCCTTCAGTTCCTGTTCACTGTCCTCGCTGTCAAAGTCATCTTCACTGGCCGAGCTCAAGTCCACTGAATAAGTAAAGAAAGGGAAGAAGAGGAAAATGGAAAAGAAAAAACTCAGCAGGATTTTCTATTTCCTCCTACTTGGCTGAAACAATCATCAAAAATAATAGCTCTTGCACAAATTTTGTGACTTCCTACAACCCACCTTGCCTTGGATGACCATTATTTCCAATTCTGCAAACTAAGCAAGGCCAGACCTCCTCAGTCTACAGATTAAAGGAGGATTCCAGGAACGCGCCAAGTGATACAATTCTCAGAACTTTTGATTCAGTACCGGTACATTTCCAATTAAGTTGTCGTTCAAATACTGTTCACGCTTAGTTAGAGAGGCTGTGTTCCAAAAGCACAATTTTCAAGAGAAAGGAGGTTTATCTCTAGAACCTCGTCAAATTAAAAATCAAATACTCTATACCTAAATCCTACTTTACTAGATTCCACGGACAGATACTCTGGTGGCTTTTCTGAGATTTGTTTCTAGACTTCATCTTCCAAACCAGATGGGGACTGCTGCTATGCTCTGTTAGACAGTGGCTACATTTAACCCAAGAGCTAGATGTGTTCTGTGGGTGGAAGAAACAATGCTTCCATATAACCCACCTGTTTGAAAAACGTGTTGTGATTCTTCCGGATGAGGGTACTACAAGGCTACTCTCAGCTTTCCAATCCTTACTGCAAGCCTCCTTAAGACTTTTAAACTGTGGCAAACTTAAATATCAAGAATGTCACGTTCCAAAGAAGTGAAGAATATGGAAAGGGTCACTTTCCTTTGTGGCAGGTAGTATATAGGAAATCAGCCAATTACAAGGCTGTGAGCTAAAAAGCACCATCTAAACGACCAAGAATCTGCAGACATCACAAAACCCTTATCTTACCCTCATCTTCTGAAACAACTCAGGAGTAAATTGTTTACATTTAGAGTACTGCATTTTTCTAGCACCACCACTATAAATTCGCAACGTAACAGGTCTATAATTTGTCACAAGCAGAAAGCCCTGTGGCTTCTTTTGTTCACATCTTTAATTAGAAAAGAAGTCCTTGATGCAAAAACACTGTTTTTCTAAAGGTTCAAGAGGATATTTTGTAATACGTGCAGGTTATAGAGTAGGAGGGATTCTACAGTACTTGCCATTAGCATCTGTCATCAACTCATTACCCGTCAAATTAACACAGGGTCCCATTTAACAGTAGCTGCTAGCACTACCATAATTTCTACATTAGTTCTTGCAGGTGTTTAAACCCTGACTGCAAAATTGACACCAGGCTGGAACTTGCTTTCTTTTACTAAATTGATTTTTATTCTCATCTTGCAGTCGGATCCATGTGGATGGGTCCTTCCAGCCACACGCGCTCTGAAGCGTCTGCTGAGCGTCTTGCATCGAGCTGGAAAGTCAAGATCCTCAATTCTTGTGCACACAAAAATCAGCAATAAATCCTATCAATGTCAGCAAGAAGCAGCTAATAGCCCTTTCTTACCACCTCACTCACACTCTCTCAGAATTCGGTATCTTGCCTTCTCACCACATCCTCGACCTCCCCCGTATTAATAAGATTCTGCCAATTTCTGCCTTCCACATAGTCCCTTTTCTTTAGAAGGCATGTGAAATGTGCTGGGTTTAGTCCATAGAAAGACTTAAAACTCACAGGGTAACATAAGCCTTTTACATAAGGATAAAAGTTAATATATCCATATGGACATGACTAATCATAACCCTTTGCAATGCAGTACACTTCACTGGTTCGGGTAATTATTCTTTGTTTAGACACTTCTGCTTCAGTCAAGGCCAACTGTCTTCCAAGATGCATGAAGATACACCAGTGCTGGCTGCAGCACACAGCCTGAGACCAAGCGGAAGGATTGGGTCACCGAGTAAGGATGAAAGGCACTTCCTTCCAAAGGGATGGAAGTTTTTGCATTTGCACTTCTTTTTGCATTTTCTAATTCCCATTACTGCAATAAGCCTGGAGAAAATACAACACAAAACCAAGAAAAGAGCAGGAAAATTCAGTACCAGGGCAATGTTTCCATCCTTACAGGATGCTTTTATGTTTAAGAACTGCACAAAGCACTTGGTGATCAAAGACGCCTACCGCATTCCAACATAATGGTATAGGAACAGGAGAGGGCAACAGCCTGAACTCCATTTCCTTGCTTCATTCACTTGAAGGTACAGCACCATTACATTACTGTTGCTCTCTGCATCTAAACAAAGATAAATGCATTGCTTTTAGCTTCCACTTACAGAATTCACTGGAGGGGGGCCTGGAGGGAGTGTTGACTGGAGTGGAAGCAGTTCGAGTTTTAATTCTCCGAAACACAGCCTGTCTTCGATGCCTACGGTGGGCTCGAGAACTTGCTGCTTCAGGGGTTTTCTTCCAATAGTAATAGAAGGTGATTAGTTCTCCCTGCAAATACAGAAGGAGTATGTTAGAGGGGCATGCAAATCTGACTTGTCAGCTTTTTTCCCTCCCTTTTGCTCTCTGTATGCGTGCACATCTATTTTTGTAGGAAGCTTCGTGATGTATTTCAGCCAGACAAAAGAATTCTTTAGGTAAGAGAGAAAAAAAAATCCTCGTTATTTTTTGTTCGCTTTTGCAGGGGAGGAACAGAAGTAAATAAATGCCTTCTCACTCCTCTCCTCCTTCCCTAGGAAAGAAAAGAGGTCGGGTAGTTCGTATCCAGCCTCCACCTGGATGCTGCTGGCACTGCTGCTCTCAGCAATTCCGACGCGGGTACCCTTTCCCTGCTGACAGCATCCTGACGACACCTCCGGAGGCACCGCATCCAGACAGGTACTACACCTCCCAGTGAGTTGTCAGAACAAATAGCTGATAACTGCTAAGAATTCTCTGGTGTTTGCAGAAAGAATAGGGATCAATTCAAACAAAATACTGCCATTTTGTCAACCTACATTCTGCATAAAGATTTTTTTTTTAAATATTCCTGCTTAAGAAGCTGGAAGTTAGAATAAAAACGTGTTCAACAAGAAGTCTATAACCACAACTCAATCCTACTACAGTAAATTGTGTTTTAATTTGAATATATATGCCCACATCTAAATTAATTAAGCAGTTAAAAAAGCACACCTAGAGAAAGGAGCGATAATTTCACACGGCATCACAAATCGGCATACACTCAAAAACTGGAGCAGCTGCCATTCAAACTAGCGGATGTAATGCCGAACTAAAGAACAGCATGTGGTTTTAATCTCTTTTCTCTTACTTTGAAACCCCATCATTTCCTGGCGACTTGTCTGCCTCGAAGGTAAAAGGTGTTGTTTCTTTCAAGTTGCAAGAGAAAAACGGAGAAGTTCTAACCAGCCCCTTGAAAAATCAACATCAGAACAAACATACCTGAATTGCCCACAAAAAAGGGTTTCTTTGAACTGCATTTTATGTGATCAAATAACATAACCTCAGCCTGCTCCCTCCGGGGGGAAATCCTGCAGCCTCTACTCAGGGCAGATCACTCAAGTTAAGGCTAATAAAGACACACCCTTAATCCAAACTCTCCCAAGGGCCTCAAACAAGCAATTACAGCCACAACTAACATCTGTACGCCGAAACACTGGAAAGACAAAAGGAGGATGTTCCAGACATTAACTGCTGACATTTAAGACACTTAAGAATTTTACCAATGCCTAATTTAAAAATAGAAACACCAGAAAAAGAACACAACCACAACTTTGATTTCTGGCGATAGAGAGAATAGACGGGTTTTTAACCTGCGCTGCTGTAGACTGGGATTGATGCTACAGACCCCCACCACAGACCTCAGCAATAGTCACACCAAACTGCATTCAGAGTGATACTGAGTTACGAGGAGGAAGGATTAAGGGGGCAAAATTAATTGTTACCTACAACTGTTGATTCTGAAGGACAAAAGCCCTACTTGAAAAATAAAAATATCTCTCTCTCTTCTCTGTGTCTCTCTCCTGAAGAGACTGGAATGAGCGCAGGCTGGGGATGCGCATTCAAGCTATGTCAGCTATGGGAGGAACACAGAGTTCTGACACCCAGCGCCCCGCTCTGCCGCCGCGTGTTCAACTGCCTGTGTTTGCTTTGGAAATACCATTTTACTTTGAGTCCATTAAGTGGGCTCAAAGTCCATCCAGCACAACTGTTTGTCAACCTGAGGATACGACCTGTGCCAGGAGGCAGACGAAGCTCTGCAGAAAAGCCTACGCCGTGCTTTGCAGAGGCAGAAAGTCTCTCACAAATGAAACCAGCCACATTTTACCTATAAATTCATTTATATCAAATCTGAGGTGTCAGCACTGAGGAGCGAGTCAGTAAATCCCATGTCTTTATGGCAGTGAATTAGTGTGTCCTCTGACATATGGCAACAGCAGAGTGCAAACCAATCTGTTTTCCTCCCATCATAAAATAGGAAACGGGAACCTATTTGAGCTCTATTTACACATCGCAAACCCATCAGGTCCCAGGGGAAGTTTAACACACGTGCTACATCATAAACCAAACTTTAAAAAAAAGAAAGAAATGGTGTATATTTATAAATACTAACTTAATGATCATAATGCTTTTCTTCCTGAGCCCCTCCCAACACTGCAGTCACAACTGCATGCAGATAAAGAGGAAATAGAAGTTTATTCAACAATTAGTTTTACCCCATCTATGAAATCTGGATATACGAAAGGACTAGAGAATATTCTGTACTTCAAACTCACGGTCAGACCACACAGCTACATGACTCAGTAAATGACTCAACTTTCTGACAACAATGAAGAAGTAAACATCAGAGAGGATGCACGCCCAGAGAACGCTGATGTTACATACAGACACACAGGTTCGACGTGTACTACACCGAGAAAATTCCATGCCAGATGTTATTAGGTGCCTGGCTATCTAATATTATGTTGTCTACCTAAGGGATTAAATGCTGGAGCGGAGTGAGGCTGGAAGGATTAGAAACAGCGTGCACTGGTGACTGCACGGGTGGCAGAAGCTCGAGCACAAAGGAATAAGCCAGGAAAGCTTTGCTTCTACAAACCAGGAGCAAAAACAGCTTCGAGCCTCCCTGCAAGTGAAGTCAAATGAACTTTAATCAAACATGCATAGCATGCGCTGCCGAAACCCATCGCACATAAATTCAGGGAACAAAAGCTGTTGCAGAAATCAATAGCCTACTGAAACATTAACACAGGCAAGCATTGATCAAAAGGCCCTTGTACAAAAGGCAGCCTTGCAAATTAGCCGCTGCTTTTGCTTGCGAGCAAACAGAAAAGCATAAACGCCGCTGACATGAATGGCCTGTAATGATCATCTTGTTCCTGGCGATCTCACCTCACCTCACCACAAGGTCTCGCAGTCAACACATCCTACATCTCCGCACCGTAATTGGGAACAGCATGAGGAACCGAGGCACTCTGCTGCCTGTTCACCGGGGAGGGCTGAGAGCAGCTGCTCTCAATCTGATTTTCTGGGTAGCAGGTCTACACCCAGGGGAACAGCCCTAACCTAACAACCTGCACATACATCCTATGCCTCCTTTGAAGCTTTTTGTGCCAGGAACCAGGTATTATTAGCAACACACACACACACTAAAATCGCAAAAGATAACGTAGACTGAACCATCCTTTATTACATCATTACACTCGTGCAATTTAATGAGTGACATTCCCCCCATTTCCAGACTTCAGAGATAAATTAAGGAAGGGGTGAGACCACTGAAGCAACTAAGAGCTGCGGTGAGGTCTCTGGCTGATGGTGGAAGAGAAACTCAAGGTTTGCAAGCCAAGTCCAGGGAGGGCTGAACCTGCTGGTTGAAACCGCGACCGTGTTCATCACTCTAATCCAGTTCAGTGGCCTGAAGTGCACAGACCATCCGAAGTTAGGAGAAGACCGTCTCCTTTTGCAGTAAGCACCATGCCCCTGCTTCTGTCACCCTCCTCCCTGCACCCAACAACATGTTCCTGTTTAATCGAGCTCCGGGACCAGCAATAAAACAGGCATTAACGACCACTGCAAAGCTGCACAATGAAATGGTAAACTTAAGCGTTGCATGGTCCAGCGTATCACCGCTTCGGATGTGATGTAGCAAGATTTTATATGGCTGCACATACATGGATGACCCATAATGCAGTTGCAAATGAGACACGCGAGTGCTCAGTGAAGCAGTCCCTCACAGCACACGCAACACCATTCTTCAGCAAAGCTCCCAGCCTAATGAACCGGAGCAGTCATAACACTCCAGCTCTTTGGTGGTAATACAGCCGGGATTTTGAGGCAACTGTCCAGCAGGAAGGATGTCCATGTCCAAGTTGCTGCTTCTTTCTCCAGAACTGTTAAGGGGCTGCCTCCCGTCCCTGAAATCCACCTCATCTCTCAGACCCCCAGATACCCATGGTGCTGACACAACTGCCCTTTTGTATCAATTACTGATAAATCCCCTGTTAGAAGGAAAGTCCCACTAAAGTGACCCAGAAGTCTACTCCAACACCAGCCCTCAAATAAGCAGCTCTAATTCCTGCACTGAGCCACATCCAAGAGAGGTGCTATCAGTGCCCTCCCAGATCAAATCCATCAAGGTACAGCTTTTCCCATCTGTGTGGGGAGAAGATTCATCTCCCTCCCAATCTGCTTCGTTGTTCATAGTAACAGCCTCACCTCCGTTTGACGCACCACCACCTCTCTCTGCTGCAAACACAACTCCACGCAACTGTCCCAAGCAATTTATCAAACACATATAAAGCAAAATGAGAAGCATTATTCAGGTTCTTAATGCCACCTTTCCTTGAGAACATCTACTTTCCCATTACTGAAGCTTCACAAGACAGAGGGGATCTCTTCTTCACTGAAAACCATGGTTCAGCTTTCATCAATTCTGAAATACATTCGGAGCTCACAACTCCTCAAATCTCTTGCCTTCTCCTGCCCAGGCCATTTCACCCCACGTTGTAGATACATAGAAGCCACGCTTCATCTCCTTTTAGCTCTGTTGTAGGGATTATTCTAAATGAGAAAGAAATGGTTCAGATCCACTCCCACAGGAGCTCGCAGCGGCGAGACTTTCTCTGCAGTTCAGCTCTGGAGGTTGAGCTGCCACAGGAGTCTCCAGGTGCCCAACAGCCTGTATCCTCCCAAACCCAGTGCTCCCACCTGCCCTGCACAGCCCATCTGCATTTATTAGATCACCCACGGCACCTTTCTCTTACCTCTCCCACCCCTAATTTTTTGCAGCTGGATCAAGCTCCCCAAGCCACACCACAGAACACCAGGGCAGGACTTGCTACCTCTGTGGTACCCTTCACAAAGGGAGCGCTAGTGCCCCGCTTTCCCACTTCTTATCAGTAGTTTTCAAATGTAAAACACACACGACAAGCTGTGCCCCATGTTTGTGTTTAGTCTTGCCTTAGGTAAGCAAAGGATTAACAGTGTGTACGCATTTCTGGATCTGAGAGGTTTTGACAGCCCTGCTGCAGCAGAGCCTCCTCCTATGGAAGCCAATCACAAACACATCAACCTACCTTCAAGTATCTGTTATGGTATAACAGAGTGAGCAAACATAATAATTGCTGTTTAATTTCCCCAGAGCCTCGCTCTGCCAGGGGGAAAAAAAAATAATCGTGGGGGAGGGGAATAGCTTTACAGTAATTAAACAGAAAAGGTAAATGACAACTCTCTTCAAGGGCTATAAACTAGTCATGGCAGAGCAGAGGGGAACAGACCGTCCAGCTGTGGTCTTAATGAATTCACAATCTTTCTGGAATGCATCAAGATTTTATTAAGTCAACTCAATTTAGCTAATGCTCCCTGTTACTAAAGTCCTGTGGTAAAAACACTGTCTCCAGCGCCTCCTTCCTTCACCAAATCCCCCGGCTTTAATGCTCTTGGCTACAACATCTGCTCTAACGCCTGCATGCCACCAAGATGGACCACACGCGCACAGGTTGGCAGGTTGCTTCCTAAAACTTTACAGAACCACCCAGAATACCGCCATACACCGTTAGCCTGGCAGACAAAACCGAAGTTGTCAGTCCCTTCTATCACGCGCATCGCCATACCCAAAAGCTGCTACTCCAAGAGGCGCAAACGAAGGCGAGCCCGAGCACCCGAGCGTGCGCGGAGCCCGGCGCCGTGCTGCGCGGCGCAGCTCACCGTGCCAAGGCAGGGGCGGGCAGCGAGCCGAGGGCACGGCTACATCCACCCAGAGAAAATGCCGAACTATTGTCTTGGCCTAAACAAGTTAAAACTATTGAAAAAGTGCAGCAGGGAAGAGCAAGGACCGCCGTGTGCAGCTCAGAAGAGTTGAACCTAGGCATTTTTACAATTTTAAGCTTGGTCTACATGCCTCTGCCAACTATGACAAATAGGTTTGCATAGGTTCTAATTAAGCAATAAGTCTCAGCAGCTTATTCTGTAGCGCTGATTAATGTCCACCTTGGGTGCACAGGAATACTGCATAATCTAAAATATTACTGAAATTTTAAGAGAGACTTTTAAAACCCAAGCAATATTTTACTAACTCTACAAAAAACACATTAAAAATCACAGGATGCTCTCTAAGGAATATCCTGCAGGTCTCTCAGTTCTCTAGCATATTTTAAAAGTATGGGCATTTTATCTAGCAGTTCCTCTGGCCATTTATTATCTTTTGGATGGCGATACAGCCTTCTCTCCCTGGGCTCTGCTAAGAACTCTACCTACAATTTTAGAAGATTGGCTGTCCTAATGCTCCGTTTCCCTGATCCGCACCCAGCAAGGTAAGCTCGTTGCTTCCAATTTCCATTTGAAACTCCTGGCCAAACAGGCTGGCCAAGCGGGAATCAAAAGAGGAGATCGGTATATGAGAAACCCAGGCTAACTCCCTCGTTTTTTATGCTGTCAATTCACCCCCAATACAGGAACAGCCACAGAATTTCCTGGGAACCCAGCCGAGGCTCCATCTGTATTTTCTGGATTTCATTTCGTTGTGGAAAAATCCTGCAATCAGATCCAGCTTTATGCTTTCTAATTGTTTCTGCTAAATGAGCACTGCTACCCTGCTTAGTCCTCTACAGACCAGAGGAAGAGCGAGCTTCTATCTCCTACAAATGATGCTTTTATTTAGATGACTGACACAGGTCTATGAGACAACAGGTCATCAGAGAACCGTGTCACTCCTGATAGCGCTGAAACAAGTTTGGAGACTGAAGATTTCACTCCAAAGTTCCTCAAGCAGTGAAGAGACTGAAATAACTTCATTTTTCATGTTACCTAAACACACAGATCACTCTAGTAACTCTCCCAAGAGAATGTATTTGCCCTCCTTTACAAATAATTTTTTTTTTAAAAATCAACATAAAGGGTGAGCACAAACGAAACCCAACTCTTACAACAAAATTATGGATGGGAACTGGAAGTGGCAAGAGGCACAAAATGTAATGGGGTCACTAGCAGAAAAAAGTCAGTGATCAGGGACTGCGAAATGGGGAGAAAAAAGGCAAGAAATGTACAAAATGGGATATAAATAAGCTCTCATTTGAAACAAACATTTATCTGCAGTAACACTGAGCCACTGTATAGCATCTGCCACCTGATGACAAAGTCAACAAAGTATTTACAAATTAAGCCTCAGCACATCTTTTTTAAGTTTTATAGCGTACAGAAACAAAGAGACAGAAGATGTATAAACTGGCCAAGAAAATCCAATTGTAGCGATTAACCTCAGAGTACGTGACCGGCTCTGCCAGGGACACCAGGCTCTCAGATCCCCCTCAATTCCAACCCCCGCCTCCCGCACAGGCGTAGCCGTCCCCATTAAGCACAGTCCTGGCGGTCTGTTCCTCAACAGCTCAGCTTTCCTCTTGCCCTCGATACAACCTGCTTGTTCTTTCAATTGGATATTCTGGTTTCGTTCCTACTGCTTGATTTATGGTTTTAGCAGACCACAGAGAAGTCCAAATGTTATTGTCCACAGCCTGAAAAAAACTGCCAATAACACGTCTGTGTGCCACATCTAACACCATTTTCATGGGGTTCATTTGCTAACCTTTTCCAGTGTTTGTAATTAAGGGTGCATATACTGGTAGGAAATAAGACAATTAGCATACTATGGAACTTTCCCTCACTATCTGTTCTGTGCGAACAATCCTTTGTTTTTCAAAAGAAAAAAAAATATATTTTTTTAGGGATTTAAGTACCAGCTTTAGCAGTTCTGCAGAAACAAGTGCATAGCAAGCTAGCGCCTTGTTTTAAGCCTCCGCGCCACAGTTAAAAGCTGCTGACCCTCTCTCCAGCTGTACGTCACGCCAGAATGAAAAGAAAGCTTTTGTAATTAAGGCTTCTTCCTCCAGAGACTCCTCTTTGTTAATCAACAGCGTTCCTAATCCCCACAGGAACTCACAGACTGTTGGCTGCATCCATTATTAATTATCAGAGCCCATCTTTAATAGTGTCAGTTATAGCTCTCCAGGACGGCGTAGCCACTGCCAGTGTCACCAGGTACACCCCACAGGGAGCTCTGGCGCTTGATCAATTAAGAGGTTATCAAAACAGCGGAAGAGTTAAGGACCTGCTTGCCTGATACACATTTGTCAAGGATTTATTTTCTACTCAGCTCCCCTTCGCAACTTACATTAGCAAAATTTCTCAGGATAGAAATCCCGATTTGCTTGACCACTTTTAACTCCGGTCATTTAACTCCCCCCGCCCCAAAGCTAACCCCAACCCCTGGTCTTCCCACACGCACCCCCAGTCTCTGCCCAGCACAGCTGCCCAGTGGCAGTGTCGGGGGTCTCCCATTCCAGCAGAGCCCAGCTCTTCAGGACCGATGGGATGTCTCCACCTGGCACAGAGTATGAACTGCCTCACGCAGAGCCTGGAGAACGTAATTCAGCCCCTGTGGAGCCAGGGCACCTCTCTTCCTCCTGATGCGCAGGCCGGCACACATTGCAGGCCCTTCCAACCCACTGCTCAACATCCATTCGCTTTCCCCAGTGACCTTTTTCCCTTTTCACATACATCTTGATGCCCAAAGCGCTACCCCTAACAAACCGCACACGGGCCAGGTGAACTAAGCACAACAAAGTTACGAAGAACAGAGATGAAATGCTTTTGCAAAGACGGGAGAAGTTCCTATTTTGAGCCAGCGACTCTGTCCATCTATTTTACAGCCCACATCAAAGTCTGGGGGTTCACAGCTGTTTCATGCAACACCGTTCGCTGCCAGCCTCTCGTTAACTAGAGGTTCTCAATATTGGAGCTCACGCATCAGGACAAAAAGGAGAGTGGGATAAATACCCAAATAAATTAAACTCAAGGTATTCAGAAAAGCTTTCATAGCAGAGCCCACTGAGGTCTGCACTGGATCACGTCTTTCCCCCTTCACGTACGCTTTTCCATCAATTCTGTTGACATCGAAAATTTAGCAGCACAATAGAAGGAATAGGATTTTCTCAATGAAGGTGCCAAGCACCGATACATCATCCCTTTAACTGCGCTTTCTTTTTGTACCAGCTCAATAATTAAGTTTCTTGGTTGCATATTGCTAGAGTTCAGGTGTGGGATGAAAACCCATTTCACTGCTACCGGCTACATCACGACGATATCCTTCTCAATGCCTATAATACATCACATTTTCTCTATTTACAGCAGAGGTATCGGTGGGTGTGTATATGAGAGAGAAGCAAGCCATAAAGCAGTTAAAACTACCACCCTCCATCCTGTAAACATTTTTCTATTTATCTGCCCTTCATTACATGCACAATCTTATTATCTCTGCACATCCTCAAAGCGACAGCCGTCAGGGTCACCCTATAAAATATACATCGGCAATGTTACATTTAATGACTGGAGCGAGAAGAAAAATGAAAGATGGGAGGAGTGGAATACCGCAGGATGTTTTAAAGGGATCATCAGTTATATCTATGCATTTCCTGAGGTGATAATTGAATGACAGTGGCTGGGGGGAAATCCATTTTTGAGCTTGGGAAAGGACTGTTAAGAAAAAAATGTTTTTGTACTGGCAGCATGTAATGGCTGCCAGAAAATGAAAAAAGGCTTCTTCAACCACAGCGGTTTCTCAGTTTTATGGATTTTATATGTGGGCTGAAAATTATATCAAGTACAATCAGCTATTCAAACCAAGCAAAAAATATTGACAGACTTTGGTAATTTCATCCCCAACTAGACTACTTTCTGTTGTGGCCTGCATGTCAACTTGAATTAATTTAAATGAAAGACTAATTTGTGTATGTGCATGCGGGTGTAGAAAGTGACATTCCAAACACAAGGACGGCAGCATTTTCTACTTTCATAATTTTCATTTAAACAAAGTATTAAAAATTTAATTCGGCTATTCAGCAGGGAACTTAATCCTCCTGCATTTCAGTAAGGTATACATATGCCGATTTGTTTTCTAATTCTGTACAACTGAAACTAGGCTTGCCATTATTAAAAAAGTTTTACTACTACAAAAATATTTTTATTATTGCACGATGACAATTTTACAAATAGAATCAAACTATACTTACCAAAACATTTCCCATGCTATAATTGTTAGCTTTATTTGTTCTGTTAGTTGACTACTTCACAGCAATAATGCGAGTTGGTATTTAAAACAAACCACTTCCAGTTAATTGTCGCTCAGAATCAATACTGTGCATTACTGCAGCACTCCACTGGCTGCCTCAGGCTCACTGGAGGACACTGACACACAACTGAAGGCATGATAGAAAATACTGCTTTTAAGCTCATCAGAATGAGAATGGTTTTCTCTCACTAGAATATTGGGGAGGGACAATAAAGTAACTCCCACATATTCACACTCCTCATTAGCTAAACCAGACAATCGCTACACAGCTCAGCAATTCCCCTTCTGTTCAGCTGGAACTGAACACAGCGGTGAGATGGATGACATTTTACCCATCTGAAAAGATTATTTCAAATGCTTAAGCGCTTACATCTTGCAATGCAAGTTCCCAGCTCAACTCACCTGAGAAGACACTGGAGTCTCTAACATTTAACAGAGAAGTTTCTGGCTACCTTTCATGCTCCCGCTTAAAAGCCATCAACTAGTCCACGAGTGGGCAAGTGTTTCAGGGCCAAACAGAATACACTGCTCAAACACTTCTGGGGCACCTTGGATGGTCTGGGGAAAAAGTTCCAACCCCCAGGTCTCTGCAGCTTCTCTGGAGCAGTCAAATATGTAAATCCTACCACATTTTGTGGGCCATCGAGGACTGTCTTCCTGTTAGTTATAGCTGGTTTGTTCCCTTGTATGGAACTGTCTCATGCCTTCCCTGGGTTAAGTTAGAACATATTATATCAGCAGCTTTCAAACCAAATCTGATTCGTGCCATATTCTATCATTGGAATCTGATGTCATTCTCAGCAGGAGTGTCATTTGTGTGTCAGTGTTGTCAGGTAGTTTTTTTTCCCCCGCTATTTCTTTGCAGAGTGGGTTTTTGCCTCCCGATGAAGAGCGCAGATTGCTCGCGCTGTGCTCTGCAATCCCAGCCCCATTTCTTTCCCGGGCAGGCAGTGGTCACTGAGAAGATCCATATCACAAAAACAAGGAAACAAAACTGCTCAAATAAATAAGCAAGTGGAAATTCTGAAAGTTTGTTCTGTTTTTTCCTGTTTTAATAGGGCAAGAAGAGCTGAAAAGTAAGGAATGAATTAGCCATTTGTTTCTCATATGTCACATTCTGTAACTGCTTTTATTTAAATACAGAAAAAAGAACTGAAGCTCCACTTAGTTCTAAGACAATCACCAGCGATGCAACTTTGAAACGGTGCTGCCAGTGGCCGACTGCTGATGTGTCTGCACGCTGACCTGCATTCCACATTTCAGTGTAACAGATGTTTTAGGTTTTCCAAACACATCTGTGATGAATCACACAAAGCCTGGCTTGTCAAACGTATGCGTTATCGTCCCTGACACACAGCTTCCTCCCTCTGCAGCTCACGACCTATAGGGGAGCTGTCGAGTTTCAGTAGTTTATTATAAAGTCATGTTTAAAACAACAGCATTCACAGAAAATACTGAAAACTACACAGGAGGCAACAAACCTCGTAAAATAATCCTCACTGCTAATGAGGAAAGTGAAGAGGCAATCAGCTGCAAACAGAAAAAAATGTCCATCCCTTTTTTACCGCAGCTGTCCTCAGAGTCCTCACAACTGGGTATTTCACGATGAAAACGACCAAAACCCCTGATTCCATGCCGAAGACAGCTAGAATTAGACCTCTTAATAAATAAAAATCTCTATCACAGGACATCCAACACCTGAACGAGCCAGATGGAGGAAGGATGCCATCCATTTTACACCTGGAAAGTATCAAATGAACTCACACAAACCGCCAGGCTCATCACCGAAACCTTTATTCCCACACTACGCACACCCAGGTTTAAGGAGGCCGTGTTCCTGCTCTGCTCTTCTGTCTATGGACAGAGCAACAAACGTGCAAACAACCCCCCTCAGACAGACATCCCTGTCATTAAGCCTTGATTTTATACAGACTCGGCTTCTCTCAGATCTCATCCCCGAACAGCTGTTTTCCTTTTGCTGCTCTCCAAGAACATTTCTCTAAACCAGTAGATTTTCGAGATTAAGTGTGGAGGGTTGAGGGGCACTTAAGTGTCTTCCTGTTTATCAGAGCAATATATGAAAAGAGGAATATTGAAGCAGGACATTGAGCAGCCCCCCCCACCCCCTGAAACCACAAAAGAACTGCCACGTAAGCTGCTTATCCCTCAGTTATTGTTGCTCCCCTCCAGTCTCAAATTCTTTCTGTCAGGAAAAAAAAATCCTTAGCAAGCAAAACTTAACGAAAAGACAATGGTAAGAGCTGTAAAGCAGTATTAGAAAGACCAATTCATTGTAGCTTACTGTAATACCTACACACTGAACTCAAAAGTGAAAGAAATCGCTAATTCTTTACAGTTCTGTTCTGCCCTGGTGTCTCCAGCAAGCGTTAATCCCAGCTGCTCCCCTGGAAAGTGAACTTCATCCCCGCTTCACAATTAGGGATAAGAAAAAAAAAAAAAAGAGGCCCAGTAATTTGGGGCCTGACTTAGGGCTTGGACTCCTGAGGGCTTGCAAAAAAACACCGTGGTGACTTCAGAGATGAAACCCGTCTGCTGCCATTAATCCTGCCCTCCCTGTCCGTGGCCCACGTCCACAGCAGCGGTGTCAGGATGGGCGATTCGGCCGCCGCAGCTCATTTTACAAAGTGCGCTAACTTAAAATGTCACAGATTTCAGTGTACACTGCCAATTGCAATGAAACAGTGGGCTCGGTTTTACCTTTCTGTCATGTCCACTACAGGGATGCCAACCTCTGGCAGAAGAGGCACGTCAGCAGGAGAGAACAGTAGTATGATGGAACAAGGAAGTTAAGGCAATAATATTTTTTATCAACCCCAAAAATCAACTGCCACTCAGAACCAGAGATCTCGGAGACAGAACCCAGGCGCTCCGATTCCCACCGCCAGGCAGGCTCACCTTCTAACAGCTATTTTGTCACAAGCTGGGCAAATTTCAGATTCTGACCCACTGGATGACATAAAGCAGCTGCAGCACTGGAAAAGGCCTCTCCGTCTATGTGGCTCTGCACAATACCTATTGTACGGAATTGTAGCTCCACGTGCAGATCTCCACCAGGGAGACAGAAGAGCCATTACAGCAAAAGGGCAGTATTGGCAAAAGAACAAATGGCTACAGACCTTATGAGCTTTAATATGAAGTTTGATCCGTTCATGAAAGGGATTTGAGAGATGGTTGCCTGTGACAACAGAACTTTAGATTCAGCAATCCCCCCCGGCCAGTCCTGGCCCCGCATTCTTACGCCAGAGAGAAAAGAGAAGCGCAGACCGCAGGAAAGCTGTCACACACGGGCGCTGACCCTGTGGCACCGCCAGCCTGCCGCTGACGTCGCCTTTTCCTTACAACACTCCAACAAGCTCATTCTAAAGCCGCCTTTCTGCTTCCCTGAAACACCTCCCTCTACATTTCACTTTACAACCCAAGAAAAGCTCGATTCCCTCGTGTAAACAACGTCCAGTTTATTTGCTCCTCATAGGTATTGGGCTGGTATTGTCTCCACCTGCCTTCCTCAGCTCTCTACAAGTTAAGTAGAGACTGAGGCAGCTTCTGATACAGAGGACTAAAATGTCATTTTTACCCAGTCAGCAATCTTCTGAAGATTAAGATGAAAACTGCTCACTGTACTGCTTCATTAGACGTGCAAAACTATAGACCCAGCTCCTCCAAAGGATGCTTCACCGCTCCCACCACACCACGCTCAGCCTGGCCCCGCGCGCTCACCCACCCATCCATCACACAGACCTGTTTCGCATTACCCATCGATAAACACTGAAGAGTCTCATTCCAGTCGCATCAAGAAGAGCTCAGACATTCTTTACCGTTACAGTTAGACTACGCCAAGATGCCTTGGGAACGCACAGACTGCCTGATCAGGTATTCCAAACGCGCCGAGTATTACCCCATTTATTCCCTACTACTAACGTGTCTAGCAGTCACAGCGTGTTGATGCCTACCACTAGGCAGCGTGAGTGATCGTTTTAATTAGCGGCTCGTATTCAGCACAGCACACCAAGGTGTCAGAAACTGAAAGAGAACCACTTAAAATTGAGAACTTCAAAACAACAAGAAAAAAAGGGGTTGTATCAATACTTGTTGGCCTCCTTTGAGAGAAAGCAAAGCCTCCTAGTATACATTTATACTTGGGTGCCTCTTAAAAGGCTACTCCATTATTAACTGATAAGCTGTAGCCACAAAGTTTCTGAGATTGTTGGAGTACGAATCTTTAAGTTTATCACAGGGCAACCAAAACACTGCACTATTTGCAAACAAAACTACTCACAAAAGCATCATGCACTGTCAACCAGACACTTCCATCCCTATTAGCCACCAAAATACCCCATTGCATTTTTTTCCTTAAACTTTGTTTTTACGGAATCCTCTGCATTTTTCAACTGATTCCTAACAGTGACTGCAGGTTTGTAAAGCAATGCCACTCACAAATCAGCCCTCAGTACACACATCTTTTACCTACAGTGGTGCCACACAGGAGGCTCTACTTGAAGATATAAGTTAGCATTTCCATCGTGAATCTGAAAAGGCATTACAGACAGAATTTAAACACACCACCAGAAAAAAAAACAAAAACCAAACCAAAGCAAAACAAGGTGTTAGTAGCAAGCAGAACTGCAGCTGTAAGCTTAACGTGGTTTCACCTTTAAGCACACACACTAGAGTGAGGTTATGCTGTCAGCTAGGACTTCCAGCCTTAACTTGGTGTGCAACAACACTTTCACTTTTAGTGATGACCTGTAAAATCAATAGCATCACAGGAGTGTAAATCAGAGTGAAGTAAAAACTAGTGATTTGCTGCATGGAAAACTCCATTAACTGGAAGTGGGCACAGACTGAGTTATTTTAAGAATTTGCTCCCCTCAAAGAAATCTAAGAACAGATTTCTTCCCTCTCCCAAACCAACCAACCAACCTGTGGCTCTAGACATAGCAACACAGCAGCTTTCATCTATTATGAAGTTGCATTGCATTTTGGATTTGGTTTACTACAGCAAAATACTACGCTAGAAATAAATTCTTCAGAAAGGCGCAGAGACCCAATGACGCAGCTCAGTGCTGAAACAAAGCTTGAGATGGGCGTTCAGTGTGTTGTGTGTGTAAGTTTGAAAACTGGAATGCCAAAACTCTATTTGGTAGGGACACATTCTCATTTGTCCTTCTAACTGCGGAAGATTTCCATTTGCGAAACAAGATCAGTGTTTAACACAGTGCTCAGGCTCAGGGCCAAGTTCAGCAAACAGCCACGTGTAGTGCACAAGTTAACGTTTCCTGTAGACATCAAATACTTGTAACCCTTATAAAGGGTTTCTCTGTATACTGCCCCATTGCATCAACTCTGTAGTAAAAAGGCCAGCTTAGAAAGGCCATGTTGACATCACATGACAAATCACTCTGGGAATCCTCCAGCTCCTCCCTTTTTCCTTTCCCTGTCTACCCCATCCCCACTGCAGATTACACCTCCTTCCTACCCGTCCCAGTGGAATGGAAAAGTGTCAGTTAAGGGATAAGCAAAACTAATGTTTAGGGGAGACAAAGAATCATAGCATAGTCTGGGCTGGAAAGGACTTTCAAATATCACCTAGTCCAAGCCCCAGCCATGGGCAGGGACATTTTCCGCTATATCAGGTTGCTCAAAGCACCGTCCAACCTGACTTTGAACACTTCCAATGATGGGGCATCCACAACTTCTCCAGGAAACCTCTTCCAGTCTCTCATCACCCTCATCATAAAAAGTTTCTTCCTTATATCCTTACATCTCTTTCACTTTACAACTGTTGCCCCTTGTCCTGTCACTACAGGCCCTGGTAAAAAGTCTTTCTCCATCTTTATATGCTGAAAGGGTGCAATCAGGTCTCCCCAGAGCCTTCTCTTCTCCAGGCTGAACTACCCCAATTCTCTCAGCCTTTCTTCATGGGTGAGGTGCTCCAGCCCCTTGGTCATCTTCATGGCCCTCCTCTGGACCCGCTCCAACAGGTCCATGTCTGTCTTGTACCGTGGATTCCAGAGCTGGACGCGGTACTGCAGGTGGGGCCTCACGAGAGCTCAGCAGAGGGGCAGAATGGCCTCCCTCGCCCTGCTGGCGACACGTTAATGCAGCCCAGGATACGACTGCCTTTCTGGGCTGTAAGCACACATGGCCAGATCATACCCCATTTTTCATCCACCAGTATCCCCAAGTCCTTCTCGGCGGGGCTGCTCTCAGTCAGTCCATCACTCAGCCGTACAGATATCAGGGGCTGCCCCGACCCAGGCGCAGGACCCTGCACTTGGCCTTGGTGAACTTCATGAGGTTACTGATGTGCCTTCTAAGAGCGGTGACTTAGTCCAGTCAGGGGCATGATACATTTGATTCAGTTTCATCCAACAGGCATGAAAGAGAAGTACTTTCTAAAGGTATGTGTTAGAAAACGGTTCTTTGTGGCTGACATCTTTGCAGCCTCTCTAAATGCAGAATCCCTGTGTTTTCCATATGAAATATTCAATAACCTAAGAATGCTCTCAGCTTTATGTGCAGTTCTCCATCAATTAGGAGCAAAACACAGCAGTGACAGCCATCTCTGCTCTTAAAGGCATCTGCTGCTTCAAACAATTCATCACCTCAAGTTATTCAACAGCAACATTACTACCTCACAACAGCCCTTCTGTTCTGCTTAACTCTTCCCTATCTGTTCGTCCAGTTTGGGAGTTGGCAGTATCCTTTTCTACCAACCACACACCCCGTATCTTGCAGGCTTAGGAAAATTCAAAGGAACAAACCGCCATGGACTCAAGACGCGCGCTCCTTTCTGATTACAAATACACTCAGTTACCCAACCAAGCTGACACAACTAAGGCAGACATCTTGCAATAACAGGGATTTGAGACATTGCACAAAAACCCCGTGACACATTGAAGACAGACCACAAACACTATTTTCTCAGTTAAAAACCACTTTACTGTGCTGGATCAAGCCACACACGTTACAAGCACAGGGTATGTTTTGCATGTCTCACGCATCATTTTGTGATTAATTCTAGCTGTCATATTTCCCCCCTCATTAAAACTAATCACACTAACACCACTAAGATGTACTGTTTATTTTTGATCCACCCTTGCAGATATTGTTTGTAAGGTAACTGAACAATTTCTCCATTTATTTGTATGTTTCTATTGCTGAGGTGTGAAATTGCAGGCTGGGATTCAGCCCATTCCTATACGCACATGAGGGCGGCGAGGATTCCCCAGGTCTATACGCTGCTGTTAATTAGCTGCTACCAAGACAGCAAGACAAAAAGTGGCATCTTCAGGTGGCAATAAAACAAAATCAGCAAATTAAGACAAATACAGATGTTTTCATGCAAATGGTACTAACAATAAAGAGGAAGAGGGAAAATACAGAAAGTGATGCGCTAAAAAAATTGAATCACTTACTGCAATTTTTCTATAGCAATATTTTTCACAAGAGTACTACCATCTCTTCAAAGTGTTTCATGAATCTTTCATACACAAACACACACAAAGGCCCAACAAACATCTGATATTCAACTCAGGCACGTAAGAATTTTTACATCGCTTATTTTATACCATGTAAAAATATCATCAGCAGCTCAATGTGGGAGAATACCAAGCGGTACGCAGCAGGCAACCACCACCCATTCATGTCTCCAAAGCAGGAAAGGGCCTGTGAAGAGGTAAAGATCTAAAATTCCTCACTTCCAACTCACTGGCTCAAATTCAGTCTGAAGCACGAGTGACAGAAGAGCTGGCAGCGTTCCCAGGAAGCAAATATGCATCTTGGTGGATCAGAATATTTGAAGGAGTCAAGGAGCCTAAATCCACTTCTACCCTTCTGTATACAAGAAATACAAAACACTACGAGAGAAAAAACAACGCGTAACTCATCTGGACTTTGTGGAAACCCTCATCACTCTGAGCTGTGTCGGCTGCCTGAACCGGCCTCTCTTCGGAGCGATAAAGAGGAGAGTGACACTGCAAAACTCCAGATTTCTGTGGAATGGTAAACTGTGATCTGAAGTTGAAGCTAGAGAAATACTAAAGCATTAAAAAAAAAAGTAGATGAGGGAGCAAGAGCAAAGAAACGCCCTTTGCAAACTCAATACTCCAGAAAAGCCTATCTTTACAAAAGCAAGCATACAAATAGCCACGTTCAAACATACACATAACCCATTAATCCTGCTAATTGACTGTCCAAAGCTCCTTATTAAGTTAAACATCAGAAGTAGGTTGTGTTAAGAACTACTTCTCCTCCTAGTTCCCCTACATCCCCCTCTTCTTGGCCACCCTTTCCTCTGCAGAACCTCTACAAACCCCAAAACCGTCGATCCTCCCTCCCCGCCAACACAACCCAGGTACGGCCACTGCGCGCACACTCCTGCCCAGCGAACTGCATCCTTCGCCCCGTACCCCCGTTCCAGTCCTCCTCCCTTTCAGTAGCTTTAATTACCACCCGAAACAAAACGTTTACAAAACGCTGCAGCTAAGAAGCCCGCTGAAAAAGGATGAGGCGGCAGTGATGAATTATGTTCAGCATTTGTTAAGCCAGCACCAGGGCATCTGCTGCAAGGCTGCGGTGACAACGCTGCTATCAGCTCAGCCATCTTCTCTGGGAAACGATAAACCCTGCAGGGATGTCTGCTGGTAAAAGTTTCAACCACTCGCAGAGCAGCTTTCTGACTAATGCAAAAGACACAGGATAATGTCGCTGTTACAAATATAACGTAACATTTTAGCAGTCGTTCTCCAGGATTTCTGTTTCGCAAGGACCCATACAGCTTCCAACTGGCACAGTACGGAAGTATGCTTTATGCAAGGTTGGATCAATTTTGAAGCACGCGCAAAGTAAAATAGAAAAGCAACATCAACCTAAGCAAAGAAAAAAAACCCCAGTAATTTTCCATGCCAAGTGGAGATAGTTTGGTAAATCTCACTTGTTTGTGAAACACAGAATGACTTAACAACAACAACAAAAAAGCACGTATCTTCATACTAAGCATTCCTCCTGCGGTTGGCGCTACTGGTTAAACGCTTTACCACTCTGCTCTACATTCAAAGGAAGTTTTCAAGATGTTGCCATAGTCTGACCATATCTGTCCATGCACATCATTAATCAATCCTTTTCCCCCCTCCCCATTACCATAAAAGGCTTTTTTAACAGAATGCCAAGCTTTTAGAGTACTGCTTATTTCACCAGGCAATATTTTTTTCTTAAAAGACATTTTTATCTTCAATAGGGGCACCGCAAGTAAGTATCTGAAACAAGGTAGAAATGCTTAAAAGAAAAGGATGGGAGAAACATGGCATGAGACTCTCATGGAACATGCCGGAGAGAAAAAAAAACAACTGCCATGTAACCTTGAAATAATTGGCTCCATACTCTCAACATTAAAAGCAGCCCCTTGCAAGATAAAAGGAACTGGGCTGCCCAAGGTGCATTAGTGTATAATCTCCGAAAGGCTGACGTTAACTGCACATTTGAAAAGCAACCGTCAGGAACAGTCACCCCGTCACAGGGCTGTCAGACCTTCGGGCTGGAAACCTGCCTGAACGCAAGCCTGGAGTTGTGTTAGATTCAGGCAACGAATCTGGAATGATGGGGCTTTTGTGCGTTTTGACTGTTGTAGTTTGGTTTGGTTTTTTGGTTTGTTTTTTTAAAAAGAACAATGCCATGTTCACATATCACTCTTGTTCCTTCCAACCATCTTCCGCCGCTGCTGCCTCCCAAGGAAAGGCAACCAGAGAACGACAGGGGCGCACCAATAATATAATGGATCAAAGTACCGTCATGTTATCCTAGAAATGAGTAACTTTTTCCAAGAAAAACTACACTGCTTCTTTACAGCCGTGGTAGTCACCTTTCCTATGTGAACAGGCTGAGAGTGAACTACATCACAAAAACCAAATTAATTGCCATTTTAATGCTACAATAGGTACCTATGCACATTATTGTTTTCCACTCTAGAACGAACACACACTGGTGCTACCATCTTTAAACCAAAAATCAAGAGTAACTTGAAACATCTGCCTTCCTCCCATCCCAAGTCATTAACTAGATGATTGTGTTGTATCCTAGGAGATCTGCTCGTTAACATTAGTAGAGTTTTCAAAGGGCAGGCAACTCCAATATCAGCTACATGACTACCAGTGGCTATAACCGTCCTTCCTGGCAGGCAGGGTCGGTAGCCTAGCAAGGGAAGAGTGAGGCTTTCGGTAACGTTGCGTTGGCATTGAATAACCGGGTAACAGGGAGGGAGGGAACTGTTAATATTATGCTTTTTCAGGATTATGTTCATCAGTAACGAGTCTGTTACTCAGTTATTTTGCCTGCCACACATGCTGCATTCCTATGAATAAATTCAAATAAAAGTTTAACAAGTCCAGATAAGATTAAGAGTTAAAAATCATTGTGTTAAGTTTCCAAACCTATGATAATTCTCCAGACAGGAAGAGTTCAAAAGACAGTCAACCGGAAGAAATAATTAACCATGAATTGTGGTGAAGAAGGAAACAGGTCAGCAGAGCACAGTGTCACCTGCACGGCACGGAAAAGCTTTATAGCCCAACCACCAGACTTACTGCTCTCCCACTAAGGTGTGCTGTGGCTCTTACCCAAGAGGAACGATCCAGCTAACGAGACCTGAACTGCGGAAGGGATAACAAACCAGGACACTTCCTGAATTAGGATATTCTCCAGTTATGGGTGTGTGCATGTTTTTATTTACTGTCAAGGAAAATATTTGTTTAACACACCAAAGAATTACATCCAACAATGTAGGAAAACACCAATTTCCTTTTGGCCTTAGACAGAGGTGCCTTAGACAGAAATAGAACAGTTATTTACTGTACGGATACACAGACTGCTAAGAACATTTGAATTTTTAAAGAGATTAAACATGTGGGACAAGGTGAAAGCATCACAGGATACAGCCATTTACCCGTGTCCTTTTTTGGTATCTCTGCTAGAAGAGTACCTGTTCTATACTTAGCAACATGGGAATTAAAAACAAAAAACCTAACAACAAAACCTAACAAACCCACAACTAATACAAATTATTTCCTTACAGTCAATCACAGCAGACAATTACCTTGAGCAGAGTAACATCCAATAATGAGAGCTCACCGAGGCATAAATTCCCACAGCGCTCTTGACAATTCAAATTTTCAAAAGTGTATTAAAAGCGGAAAATTAAAAGTGGAAACAAGTATATAAGGGGATATCATACATAACTCTGAATTCAAAAAGTTCTTGCAGTGGTTGTATTTACTTCGGTTATTTTTTTATATTTAAACCCACGAAGACCTTCTTAATTTGCATTTCCCCACTCAGACGAAAGCTGTTGCCGCCCCAAACAGCAGCAGCACTCCTTCCTCCCTTCAGAACAGCCTCAAGCGACACAAAGCAGCAAGACAGGTTTTCTATTACTCATGTTTCCCTAATCCATCAAAAACGCACGCTACTGCAAAGCGGCGTCATAATTGAAACCATTCTAATTGTCAAATACACGAACAAAGCTGCTTTTGTGGTTCGCCGGACGGTTTTGACTGGGGTTTGGTTCCTCACGAGGCTTAGGAAACGCGCACAGCCCGACCCAGGCACGTGGGAGGGCAGGTGTAGAGCCCCAACCACTCAGCACCGAGGTGTGCAAAGCTCACAGCCTTCAGAAGGCGCTGCCCACTTCATGGAATTCCTCAGAAATGCTGCAAAGCCAACAGAGGAAGGATAAGCCTCCTACAAACCAGCTGTTTTCCTGTTAAAGGGTTTAATTAACGGGCACGCATTGTTTCTGGTCAGAAAAGATGCAGGTACCTGCGACTTAATTTTTCAGCGTCTGCGTCTCAGAGGCACGTACCCCCCAGGGAACAGATCCGCCGGGGAGTAAGAAAGCGGCACTGCCAGGAACGCAGCAGCCTTCAAGCAAGCGACGTCAACATTCATTATTACGGAGACAAGGCAAAATAACACAGAGGCAACAAAGCCTTGGCAGCATCCAACTTACTTTCCTGCTGCCCTTCAAAAACACTCCTAATGAAATAAAATGAAAATCCCCACGATACAGTGCAGATGAAGGTGACCTTGGGAAGTGGGGGAGAGGAGGAGTAAAAGCAGATGATCTTAGGAATCTGCCCGGTACCCAACAGACCAGCTCGTCCCAGCCCCGTCCTTCCACCTGGTAAGAACCACCCACAAACAACCAGGTCTAATCCAAGAGCCGAGCAAAGCGTAGCTGTCAATGTCTGTTCTGTCCACTGGGTTTCCACCAGCTGGGCTTCTCCCCCGCACTGCTCAATCTGCAAAGACATCAACTACAGACATTAACTCAATTAAAGAAACTACCTCTACTTATTAGTGTTCCTTTTGCCAATAGAGCATTACAACTACAGGGAAGGTGCAGAAGCTGGAGGCCAATTAACAGAGTGTTTGGGAAGTAAGTTACACAACGGACTCTTTCCAGCATTGGAGGAGAGACGATATATTCCTGGAGAGAGACTGAAGCAAGAACATCCAAGAAAATCAGTAGCCCAAAGAACTTCTTACTCATAAGATGTCCCTGCTAGTCTGCGGTTTTTTGTTGTTTTGTTTGGGGTTTTCTTCCTCATTTTGACATGACCTTTATGGAACGACAAACCAAAACTGAACAGTGCACCAGAAAGGCTATTTCTCTCCAGCCTGCAGGATTCCATCCACATTTTCAGCTCTGAGATGACAACTAAAGCAACAAAACATAATATGGGACTCAGTTTTAAAAATTTCCCCCATCTTTTCTACGTAAGTTCACTTGAAAAGGTCAAAGCAAAACTTCAGTAATTAAAAAAAACCCCAAAAACTCAACACTGGTTTGGCACAGAAATAACTATATAAAACTAGCTATTCAGTGATGATTCACATAAATTTGTTACATACAACTTAATTGCTGAAGCAATGAAAACTCCTACAGTTGCAATTTCTAAAGGCCAGCATGGTTTTTGGAGTCATGACTCGAGAGTGTGTAAACACGGGATAAGGACTATAAAAGAGTGATCAGATGAGGTGGGAAAAGAGTGGGGCAGTTTTCCCTTAAACATTTAACAATCCCATGGATTTGTCTTCAGCAGCACTATTAATATGCTCCATGGAAAAACATTCAGAAGATGAGAGTGGGGTAAGTGGGGTCATTCGTAACAACCACAGACACTTACAACCTCCGTTTGCCTCTCTACAGTAGATACACACCTATTAAATAAAACTTTCTAAAAGTCTACGCGTCATTTCCAAATGTATCTCGGACAGCTACGGGTTAAAACTCTTTGGTTGTTCAAACCTAACAAGACTTTAGATTCCTCCTTTTCATCCTTTAGCTGGAAATAATTTTAATCATTTTTGAAAGGCTTACAAGTTTAAAAACACACAGATTTCTCTGAAACAAAAACATTACTCACCGTAAAAGAACATAAATAAGGGAAAGATAGGGAGGAGAGCTTTATGCCCACAGTGAGCAGAAAAATTCTTTTTAGAAGCTCTTATGCTCACAACAAAAGAATGTTCTAAAGCCAGGCAACAACAACAAAAAAAATCTATCACATCAAATGCCACAGAATAAGAACATGAGCTGGAATTGTTAAATCAATACAACTTTAACACAGCGTTGAAGGTGGAAGGCCTTTGTCCATGTCACTTCATCATAACAAGGTGAAAGTCCACTTACACAACCCACAGAGTTATTCTACACGCTGGATCTGATTTAACAGCGGGAATTAGGATAAATGCGTTTTTCCATATGCTTTTTAAGCATCCAAAGCGTGCAAGGTTTATGGCACATATTTTTAATCACACCTGAATCTGCAAAGTATGAAATCCTGCAGAACAAAACCAGGGTCCAAACCAAAACCCACCTATTTCTATAAATTCTGTTCTTCCAGTATCCAAACCATTACACATTGTAACCACGTTGCTCTAACGCAATGAAAGGAACCCTACGCAGAGAGCGTAGTCTGCGCAACATCGAAATTGCAGAGAAGTCAGCCAAGCTCTAGTGAGGCACAACCAAAGCGAACAGCACTGCCCAGGCCAAAAAAACCTCACTACACAAACCAGCAAGTATACAAACCTCTGCTGAGGTCACCAGGCTTAGACGACACCCCCTCTCCTACACAGACTGGCAACAAATGCATCTTTTGGGCTCTTAGAAATAAGCCTTTAGAATGGCAAAGTCCCTCCTTCCCTTACCTTATGCTGCTAAATAGAAAAGATAAATCCAAGTACTGCAGTCAGTATTGCACATTTGTCTAAATTCACTCGTAACCCTAAAGGCCTAAAAGAAACTTCAGGGAAGGGAAAGGAACGGATGGAGAGTAACAGTAGTAGGGCTGCAGGGACAAGGAAAGGAGAGAGAAAAGGGTTGTTTGTGGAGTTTCATGGGCTTTCCTTGGGGGGGTGTGTGTGTGTGGTTGGTTTTTTGGTTTGTTGGGGAGGTGGCATGACTTATTTCTCCAGTTCCCTCCCACTGCAATTCAGGTAATGAAAGACTGGAGGCTCTGGCAAAGATGCCCTCCACAGCCATAAAAAAAAAAAAAGAAAAAAAAAAAAAAACCACAAAAAAAAAAAAAAAAAAAAAAGAAAAAGAAAAGAAAAAAAAAAGGAAGAAAAGAATCGTAATTAAGCTTACCGGAAACAAAGCTAATCAAACAAACAGTAACAAAGGGCAACACAAACATGTTCACTGTATCACATCTTCCTTGCTGGCCAAGAGCCCAGAGTTTTCATTACAATTTTTTCCTCTCCCCCCCATTTCCCAGCAGCCCGGCCCAGGACGCTTAGTTTTACAAACCGTATTTGTAGGAGGTCAGCTTTTCACGAGGCCAAAAACCCAGCATGTGGAAAGCGTTAAGACTTTCATGTAGTAGAGGAGGTTCTTAAAACTACTACTGTTCAACTCAAAAATCTCGGAGCTTCACAGATCATTAGAGGTTTCTGAACCGCAGAGAAGGGCAGAGTTAGCAAAATAAATCAGGAGTTCCTGTGGGATGTCCTTGCGCTTTACACAACCAGCGGCACCGGGCACAAAGCAGGCTCAGAGTTAAACAACAGGGAGGACTTCTCAAATTGCACGAGGCAAGAGCTGTTTTATAACCTGGAATGTACTCTCCCTTTCTTTAAAGGTTAGGGTCTAGAGGCATCGCACCAAATAATTCCGATTGTGTCAGAGGCATTGGGAGGAAGGGAAAAGGGAGCAGAGAAAGTGTGTAATCGACTCAACTGTTCCACCCAACAAGAACAATCTATTCCACCATGGCAATAAAAGTACTTATCAGCACCTTTTTAATGCCAGATTTCTTACTGCTGTACAGGAGTTTAGCAGCATGAAAAAGAAACCGTATTCCCTGCCAATTCTCTATATACCAGATGACCAGAGCCAATAAGGATTTCCCAACCATCAGTACTGGCAGCATTTTTGATTTTGTCATTAATCTCGTAACACTTGGTCTATTTCTTAACACTTCGAGTTCTTAAATACAGCGATTACTTAGGAAACCACCTCTTTCACTTACGTCTCCCCAAAAGAGAAAGTTTCTAAGTTCATGTTTACAAAGAAAAGGGAATTGAAAAATTTAATCTTGAAAGCAACATTCTACAATTTTTAAAAAATAAGGGATGTAAGAAGCAAAAGGTTTTCTATGGACCTGCTTTGATTACTCAGTGTTTGATGTGACATGACCTGCACCTTCTTAACTAGACTAAAGGCAAGAAGCAGAGCAGCGTGTTGAATTTCTTTGCTGCAAAACATGCGATGCTGCAGCGTAAGTGTAGTTCTACCCGAGACAATGGCGGAGGCACAGTCAGCAGAGGGAGCCCCTTGTACTCCAAGAAAAATGCACCAACAGCACAAATGGTGGACCCCGGTCTTGCAAGATGCTTATTACTTACAAGCAGGAAGGGCAAACCCAAAGACTAAGCACTGCACGTGGCTCACAGCATCACTGGCTTTGTTTTCCACATACCAGAAGACGTTAAGGTGCCTGAAAATGCATTTCGCCTCTTAGCAGGGAAAGGAGCCCCCCACTATAAACCCACCATCAAACACACTGCACAGGGCTGTGGTTCAGATCTGCAGCCTTCATCCTCCAAGGGACCACCTTGCGGGACAGGCCTCCTCCCTGACGCGCTGCTGGGGTAAAAGCAGTACATGTTTACCCAAAAGAACACCACCACCTATAAGTAATCATTAGCATTCTCACGTCCCGAGAATTTGAATTCTACCATACTCCTAAGCAATTTTCTTTCAAATACAAAATATAAAGGGGAAACAAAACAACAGCAAATGTAGCTGATTTCAGCTTGTGATGTTAAATGTTTCTTGAAGTACAAGGCTTAACGAGCCTGTCATATCCACAACCTGCCTCAGTTTCCCCTATGGCACAGCCCCTGTAAACAAAAGCCACTATTCTCAACTCTCCATTCTCAGTTTATTCCACAATCTGTGTAATTCCTGGGAGTTTTCCTTGGCAAGAAAAAAAAACACCCACAAACACAACAACAAAAAAAAACAGTAATCAAGCACTGCTTCTTTTTTACAGCTGGTTTGAAACAAAAATGACAAAATGAGTGCATCTGTCTACCAAAGTTGTTATTGTCTTGTTCTCACAGTACAGTTGTAGCAGCATATTACAGGATATTTAGGACTGAATAATGTATTTGGGGGCTGATTCTATGCCAAAAGAACACTGCAGATACCGTTCTTACGGTGCCGTCTGGGGCAGGAAGGAACGATTAAGGCCAATGATCTGTTGTATAAGAAGAAAGTTAATTTCATGCTCAGTATGGCAGGCAAGGCGCATTAAAAGTATAGTTTACTCTCTGCCAACAGACGATTATTTTTTTTTTCCTGGTGCACAATCCCTTGCCCCAGACGGCTTACGCTACTGAACCCCACACCGCCCGGGCAACAGTTTTATGAACGTCAGCGTTAAGGAACTGGAAACTGCTTTGCACCATTAAGCGCTCCAGATCACCCTGACTCTCTCCTGTAACGTGACTCTCTCAACAGGTCAAAGCTGTTCATATTTATTTACGTCTTGAACTTGAAAATTCAAATAAAACTGCTGCAATGCCTTTTGAAATTGTAATCTCTCTCTCTCACCCACTGTAAATACACCCGTGAAATGGCACCACTTGGGACAACACCTAGATAACATCCTCAGTTATCTTAGCTACAATCTAGCTGCCCCTCCTCCATTTTTTCCCCACAGTAGTACATTTGCAATTAATCTTCATTATCCCTGACTAGAATAAGAAAGCAGTGTGGGTGCCGAGGAGGAAAAAAATCAAGTAGAATGCTTGTTCCTCAACCGTAAGCAAGCCACCAGTCTGGCAAAAACTGTCTGCGAGCAGGTTGTGCTGGCTTCCAGCGGGTAACTACCGATAAAATTTAGCCCAAATACACAACAAAATCCAAAAAACAATTACATATAGGCCATAAACATCAAGTTTAAACACAGAAGTTGAATTAGCTGCAAAAACTGCTTGAGTTTCACTGCTGTTTGTTTTTCAGTATCTCCGACTTGAGCAACTGCCATAAAACTCACCGCTTGCCAACCAAACCACTTGTCTCCACATCCCCCTCCCTTTCTCAAAACCCTTTGTGAAAAGAATTCCTTTGTCCGCTCCATACAGGAATTTTTAAAAGTTAGCATTCCCACTGCAGAGATAAGGAGGAGGGACTACCCAGCACCAGGCAGACACCGTCTGAAGCACATATTCAGCACTTATGTGTTCCTCTTCCAAAGAGACTCCCAACGGTGCTGTCCCCTTCGGCCCTGTCCCCCTGGAGCAGACAATACCATCTTCGAACACCATGTCCGTGCATAACAGGAGTCTTGAACTTGCCATAGAATAAGGCCGTTGATTCATGTGTATCTTTTCTTAGATTAAATCAAGTACTTGTAGGGTGAGATTTGTGCAACACCACTTTTACATCAACACAACTATTACAAAGAACTTAAAGGTTTACCTTCCTGCTTTGGCACGGACGCTTTCGGTTTCCCTGAGCAAGTCGCTAGGTTCGCTTCTGACTCAGCTCTTAACTTGTAAAAACTTCATTTCCACACTCAGCAGTGCCGTACATTAGGTATATATTAAAGATCGTGAGATGCTCAGATACCAGTTGTGGGTCTGTGAGTTAGCAGCACAGAGAGGGTTACCTGGAGAGTATTTCTCTACTAAGCCATTTCAAAACTCAGACACCAGGCAGGATTATACAGATTCATTTAAGGAGTTACCCAAATTTTATAACTTTCACACTGTTCTAGGACAGGATGTCCCACAAACATCACTATTGGCTTATATGACTTTTTTTATTTTGCCTTTCTTAAAGCCCTCTTCAAGTTTTAAAGCATATCTTCAGTCGCTAACTGGATGGGAAACAAACAACATGAAGGGTTTGGCACACGGCATCTGCAGAAAAGAATCTTGCCAGGATAGGACACTCCAACCATGAAAATAAACTGCACACTCTCTCAAATAAATACCTATTTTATGTACCTGAGATTCACAGGACCTTAGGATTGATGTCTGAGTATTCAATACAATCTGACAACTGCTACAAAAGAAGAAAAGCTATTATCTTTTCTCACAGGGAAAGAAAAATACGGAATAGAAGTATACAGCTGTTGACGAACAAAAACATTCCAATCGGAGTCACACATACCCTTCAGCAAAAAAGAGAATTCACAATAAAAAAACAAACAAAACAATGCCTTATGATGGTGAATTATAAACGGAAGGTAAGGAAAATGCAGTGTAACAGAACTATGAGGAGTCGCAGAAGCATTGTGTTCTCTCAGTTGTTGAGGAAGACTCAGACAATACTGTATCAACTTCCCAAAGAATCTTGGCTTAGATCTTCAACTACATACCTTCCTCTACAAAGCAGAAATTGTCCTTTTTGGCACTCTGACAGAACTCAATGCAATTGCCTAATGGCCCTCTTTTGCTTGCAACAATATTTTACTCCTACCTACCTCTAAACCTTCAGAGAAAAATAAACAATGAGTTTCAATCTTGTAATGTAAAATAATAAAAAATCCCCACCAGAGTGCAGAGTTGATTTATTACCCATGCTAAACACAATTCCAGAGTCCAGTTGGCACAGTGAATACACCTTCTGGTTTTATGCTCTTCACCTACGAAGGTTTCTTAATAAGAAACTCAAATAAGCAGCCCAGTTTTTGAGCAGATGACATTGTAAATTACCTTTAGAATACAACAGTGAAATAATATGATTGAAAATTAATTCTCTTATTCTCTTAAGAGAAAGCTTAAGAGATTTAAAACAAACAAAACCAAAGCACATTAGGTACTTTCTTTCTTTGGTTTTACTGGCTTCAGCCGAAATCGAGACACGCAGGTATGCGAAAGGGTATTTTGGTCTTTGGAAGATGTAACCATAGTCATTAATCAGATGACCACACACTGGTGGCACTGGGCCCTGAAAGCGCACAGTCAATGTAAACAGGCAGTTCACAGAGCACGGATTTAAGACCTAAGCAACATATCCCTTCAGGATATGTTAAGTCGAAAGAAGAAACTCAGGAAACAAAAGGCAGACGCACAGTATATAAACCACGAGGCTGGAACCGTGGCCCAAGCTTGCCCAATCCAGTATACGGTCGACGGCTCTACTCACCTGTAGTGAGTAGACCTGAAATCAGTTTTAGAGGTGAAGATGACACGGTGTATACTAGAGTTAAACCTTTATGCCTCTTGAAAAACCTTTCCAAACGTTCTGGTTTATTATCCAATAAAATGATGACATTTGCAATAGGTTTTAAACTTTTAAAAACAAGCCAAATCAAAGTGAACACATATACTGAACATCCCTCGCAGATAATCTGGTCTTTGTAAACAGCTTTCAGCTCAGTGCCACTTAAATTTAGGAATATCTCCATCTGAGCTCAGCTCCTATGAGCTCAGCATTTCATTAAATTCTTTGGCTTACTTTTTCTGCTCCTGGTGAGAAGCGTGAACTGAATTACTGTGTGCCTCCTCAGTACACTGCTTCACCTTAAAGCCAAACATATTAATTTAGTGTTCTCCTTCAATCAGTTAAGATAGCCACACTCAAAGAAAAAAAAAAGAAAAAGAAATAAGCCAACATGCTCCCTAGAGAAGAGTTTGTTATGCAAATGAATCAATGGTTTCACTTACACAGGAAAAGCAACTAACCGATGCCTCTGCCCGTTTTTCAAACTGGACTGAAGCCCAGTAGGATATCTGCTATGACTAAAGAAAAAAAGTCTTAGGCTATCATTTTTAAAATGTGAAGCCTATAGTCCCTGTTTTAACAAGAACAAAACCCTCCAACTGTAATATCCACGCCATGGAAGCACTAGCAGCAGCGAGCAGAGATGAAATGAAAAGAAGCAGTGGCTGTTTATGTTGGCAGTCGCTTCAAACTCTAATGGAAAATTTCAGCTCTGACTGCATCTAGGCTAGAACAAGTTATTAAGGAAAAAGGCTCAGCTTTCAAACAGAAAAGGCTTACATAGCTTGTCCCTTTCTGAACGCTCCTGCAGCAAAGGCAAGTCAGGAAATAATATGCCTTGACTGTACAATGTATTAATATCCTATCATTAGGGGAATACACCATCAAATAAAGTGAATTTCCTTTGGGGCAGGAGAACGGTGATAATGCCCATGCCACAGACCCAAACTCAGCTATTGGTACAAATAAGTTATGCCCCTAAATGCAAATATTAAAAAGCAAATGTAGGGCTAACTAATCACTTTATACTAATGGACCAAAATATATTTGCCTAATTATCTCCCTCTTTTGATCAAAGGAAAACTGCTATTTGAACAATTATGTCCAGGGAGAATCTTTGCCTTTCATACGCTCATGAGAATTTTGCCCAAAGATCGCTAAGGCTGTTTGTTGACGTGAATAGTGCGCAGCCTGTCCTCCGAGAGGACAAACACCTTGCCAGCCTGCACATATGGCAACTGCAGTGACCTTTCAGCTACTACACATTTGCACTATATTTAAGAGCTACTCAGGAAGCCAATATCGTATATTATGTAACACAAGATTAAGCATTAATGAGGCAGGAATAAAATTGTTTATCTAAACCCCAATCTAAAATTAAACAGAAGTTTATGCTGAAAGCTCACGCTGCACTCGTTTTGCCTCCCAACATTAACAGAGCACAGCTTATTTAGTCTCTGAGATAAGTCCCAACAGCATTTGATTTGGAGAGAAGGATTTTACTATCAGAAGAGAGAATATTTTTGCTAAAGAAGTTTAGTTCTCACGTGCACAAATCCAGCACGGTGCAGGTATTTTGATCTAAGGAAAACAGTTGATATTCATGACTTCTATTTACACTGTGTTTTAAAGCTAAATACAGAAGCATCCACCCAGCGGCAAGAGCTTTCGATTGCACTGTGTCATCTCTTGCTAAGCAGCCAAACCAAAAGTCACACACACCAAAGGTATCTCTGTGCTCAATCGGGAAATTCAAAACAAAACTAGACCAAAGTCTGCATGCCTCCACAAAGATTCACTGTCCTCTTTTTAGACTTCTCGCTAAGCAAGCGGCTCTACATGGCTCACTGAGGAGCGTCAGCCTGCCAGAAAAAAGACAAGCAGACAATTAGACCACAGTCACAATCACTGTACCATAAACCTTCCCCGAAGAACGCAGCAGGAGTCATTCGAGAGCCTCCAAGCATTCCGATAGGTGTCATCCCCACCTTTAAGAAAAGGTCAAAAGTGCTTGGGCCTATTCCCATGAAAGACACGGTGTTTCCAAAGCCTCGGTTCAACTGCAGCATGTGCCGTGGCTATCTAACGGCACAACACGATGTTATTCTTAAACCTATCGCGTACGTCCCCCTCCATTTCTAGTGGCATGAGGCGGTTGAGTTCCGCTGGTCAGAAACACATCCGACATAAAGCAGGCTGCACTCCAGCCAGGGGAAGACAAGTCTGTTTCTTCTGGGACCGTGGCCTTAAATAGTTCAGGCAAAGGGAAAGCGCAGCCGAGCCGAGGCTCCCAGAATCCCAGAATGGTGAGGGCTGGAAGGGACCTCCGGAGATCACCGAGTCCAACCCCCTGCCAGAGCAGCTCACCGAAGCGTTTGCGAGTGACCGGCATGGGGGTGTGCGGAGGGGAACGGGACCCAGCTCTGCGGCTGAGCAGGGGGACACCGTGACTCGGCCTCCTCCTGCTCTCACTGCGCACTATCGCTCTGCACGAGCCTCCCTTCAGCCCCTGTTTCTGTTTACCTTCTGCATGTCACTAACACAGAGTTAAGTGCTTTACAGGAACACAGTAAGTCAATCCCTCACCTTGTAGGCACTTACGTACATTTATCTCAGGCCTATCACAATGCCGGTGCTTCTAAAACTCTCAAATTCAAGTAGCTCAGTGTAATCACGTAAAGAATTCAGAGCAGGAGAATTTTAAATACTTTGAAAATCCTGCATTATCACAAAGTTTTAGCCAATTAACCCAAAACGCAAGGATCGCATTGGAAGCCAAATCAGATACTTAGGAAAACTTGTTTCCAGCTGTGTACTTTGCATTCTCACAACATATGAATTTAAGTGAAAGCTATTAATGAAAACTGTTCATGTCACATAAGTGCCTCCAAATTTTTTTCTCTGCTTACCACATAGAACAATCAAAACTGTTGCTAAGCACGAACCGAATGGGAGCAGAATACTTCACCAACTGCACCATCCAACTACAGCTATACCTGACTGCGAGCAAACTACCGGGAGGAAGGGGAAAGGAAGAAAGATACACAGGAACAGAGGAGAAAATATATATTTAAATAGAGTTCAATGGAAACCCAAGGAAGTTTTAGAAGTTTTATTTAAGCTCGTGTACACGGAGGCAGTTTTTCTCTGGAGTTTCGCAAGGTTAACACTTAACTGATCCAGCCTTAAAACTGCCGGCTTTCCTTTTCCATGTCAGCCTTCCCGTTTCAGCAGAGGGCACGCTCAGATAAGAGCTGATTTCAGTTCCCGAGTCTCTTGCTTATAAAAGCTTGAAGAGAATTCTACAGCTGTTTACACTCATGCCCCCTGGGAACCCCTCTCCAACACAAACTTGGAAATAAACTGGAAATTTGAAATAAGCTGGAAGAGGGAAGATCTAAACAAACATACAGCTTTGAGAGGCAGTAAATATTTTCATTCATAAAGATTTTTTTCTTGCTGGTAATTCATTTAGAAGAAACAATTAAAAAACAACGTTAAACTAGTTAAAAGACACATTGACAAATTCAGGGTTTTCTTAAAAGATATTGCACAGTGACTATGGAGAGAAAAAAAGCAAAGGCACAAGTCAAATAGGACGTTCCTTAACACGCTTGTGAAAACTTAGTACAGTGTGGCCTAATTCTCATCTCTCACCACGGCCACTTTACACCTTCCAATATTATAAAAGAAATGCAATGTCATATTCACCTCTATATTCCGACTTCCTGTACGGTGGCCTCAGCTTGGTTTAATATAAATCAGGCCTAGTCTCTACAATAATTTTGTATTTCTATTGTATTACTTATCTTCCACTACTGCCGTGTTCCAACTGCAGGGATTAAGGCGACATCAGGAAGAGGTCTCCCCCAGTGAAAGCAGTATAAATATAAGTGTCTGAAAAAGGCACGCATTATACAAGAAGCATGATATTAAGGAGATTTAACTTTAAATGGGTTTTGCAGAGCAGCAGAAAGCCTGGCTCCCCTCCCCACAGGCTTCAGTCACTAATAAGGTAAACTCCAATAAATCAGAAACGTGCAGGACACATTGACCTATACCCTGGTTTCCATTTAGGACAAGTCACTTCAAGAATGCTCCTGACTCATTTTCCAGTAGCTTCTGCAGAACTTGGGAGTCGCCATAGTACTTTTGAGCCCATATAATATTTTTTAGAGTTTCACCTCATGTTAATATGGTGGCTAAGCAGGAAAATAAGGCCTTTTCTAGTGATTCTGGAATCGCTAGAGGGTTACTTCACACTGCAACAGAAAAATGGCAGGCAAAGTACCTGAAATTACTCTGCTGATGAAAAAAATACACACAAATTAATTCCACAGCCTTGTAATTTACATTATTCATTATTTCACTTTAGGGAGGAAAAGCAAAACTGGATAGTCAAATATTATTTACTGCAGCCTTTATCCTGCCTGTCTTACTACAGCAAAGCTGCTGTAAATTTTGTCTGAAAAAGATTGGGAATTAAAAGAAAGCAGAAGTGAGACCTGTGGGCAAAAATAGGAAACGGAGATTAAACAATCCGTTGTAGGTCAAAGGTTATTTGTAGATCAGTTACCACTAGGGGCTAAAAAAGCCTGCTCAAAGCCACTGACACACAGCTTCCCAGTTGCTCAAACTTAATATTTAGTCTTCTCTATACTAAAAATTTACACGTAATGAAACAAAACTGTAACACTTGAAAAATGATAGCTTATATAAAGTTTCATACCACTTACAAACTTGCAAAACTTTTACAAAAGCCTGAGGCCTGACACCCAAGTTCGAATGTGTTAGTCGGGCAGCACAAACAGGGTCACACACCTGTCCCCAACTCTCAGGTCTTTAGTTTTTCTTTTCCTTTCTCCTGCAAACTGTTTTTCTCTATCGCAAAGAGACATTTTGTATTTAAAAGCATATTTCATAGTTGCTGCAATTCCAACTTTAGAAGAGTATTTTTGCCTCTCGGTAACTTTACCATCAGCAGAATTCATTTCTAAAGTAAACACCAATTCCTTCTAAATGCATTGCTAGGAGGTATTCCAAAGAAAAGAGGAAAGGACTGCTTAAGCTGACTATGTGCTGGATTTTAAGATGTTGCTAAGAAGGATACTATTTCAGCATTCCTTCTCAGCTGTCATCTTTCCAACACCAGGCCTTCAAGCCTCCAAATCCAACAGAATACTAAAGCAAAGTCTACCTACGCTTGATCAGTAATTAAGTTTTCCCATCACTCTCAACAGACTCAGTAAATATATACACCAACTGAGGCACTCCAGGAATCATTTCCTCCTCCCCTTTCTATTTGACCTATGCGGTGTCACTATTTACTAAGGAAAGATTGTGATACCACAGCATCATCTCACAAGAACACCTCAGAAGAGAATGGAAGTGTCCTACAGTAAGTGACAGGTTTTAAAATATTTTTACAGTAATGTTCTTCCCCACTGAACATCCAAATTCCACACATACAAAAGTCTAAACTACCAGTTATACTTTAAGTATTTTCCAGATCACTAACGCATTGCTAGGAAATAGTCTAACTCAATTTTCATTATCTCCCTTCTAAATTCAGAACAAATACGAAAACGGGTTTCCAGAACCACCCTCTCAGCAGTTAAATGACACCTGCAGAACAGAAACCGAAGCTTCTAGAGAAGCTTGGCAATTAGGACTAATGGAAAAGTAAC
This sequence comes from Anarhynchus alexandrinus, assembly GCA_008711295.1. NCBI lineage: Eukaryota > Metazoa > Chordata > Aves > Charadriiformes > Charadriidae > Anarhynchus > Anarhynchus alexandrinus. The sequence goes on along the minus strand of VUYV01000092.1, from coordinate 2,571,581 downwards.
TAGATTCTCAAGGCTTCCCAAACCCTCTTCCCTTTGAAGAAGTCAACCACTCCTCCCTGTCCATCTTCCTTCTAAGTGCTTGCCAGGATTTTCCAGGGAATGACAGTTAGGTAAGCTCTGGGAAGTTCAGCAGAGTAATAAGCCCCAGATAATTCAGAAACTGAAGTTACCCCGCTTGTTGTCCACACGTTTCAGGAACACAAAGAGTTAAACACAACAGCCGAATTCTGCAGGTCCTAGGAGCAGCCGGCACATACCTCAGTCTTCCAGATTCAATTAGATTTTGTTTTGTTTTAGGCTTTCTTTAATTACCCACTGCCATTTGAGCCCAACTGGGTGACATAAATGTATTATCCCATCATAATGTCAGAATTTAAAATTAGATTTGGTCTCCATAAATACACTTCACCCAACCTCAGTGACTCCGTCCAGCAATGACGACTATTTTATGTAACATCTTTCACACATTAAAACCTAAAAACCGCACTAAAAATTACAGCTACCTTTTCTGGCTGTGGATTGCTCTTCTACTTATCCGAAGAGAATTCAGTTCAGGGTGAAAAGGAAACAGTTTCGTAAGATCAAATGCTGAAGCAGCAAGAGAAAAAGCAAATTACATAAAGTCCAAATGTACTTACAGTCTCCTTATTCGGAAGCAACTCCTTTCGGATCCTGAAGAAGTTCTTGCCGTACTGCCTCAACCCCTTAATAAAACGTTTCTGTGATAAAAGATAACAAAAATAGTATGTCAGCAGAAGGGAAAAAAAAAAAAATCTTGATAATCAGCACAACAGCCAAACAATGTTCTTCGCTCAAGGACTGCCGACAGAAGAAAACGTATACCTACACAGCAACTGCAAACGGCCGGGGAAAAAAGGCTTTGAAAAGATACCGAAAAATTCAAGCCACATTCCCTTCTACGTCAAACTTCCAACATTTGAAGCTTAAAAAAAAGTCAGTACCACAGTCAGTTCTTTTTCCGAAAAAACGACCGAAGTGTTCCGCCGCACGTCGCTCCCCGAGTCTTATTTTTCAACTACGAAGCGTCAGGCGAAGGAGGAAAATACGCAACGCCGATTTTCAGGGCAGCAAAGCGCCTCCGGGGCGGCGGTGCCGCGGGGGTTAAGGAGCCCGGGCACTCGCCAGCCCCCCCCCCCCGGCTCGCCCTCCCCGCTCTTCGGCGGACACCGGCCAACGCCGGCCCCTCGCCCAGCCGCCGCCGCTCCCCCTCGGTGGCTCACAGCGCTCCGCGCTCGCTCGCCACGCCGAGACGCTTCTTCCTCCTCCTCCTCCTCCTCTCGCTCCGCCGCCGGGGCCGCGCACGGCGGGACGCGACGGCGGCGGAGGCGGTGGGTCGGGGGCGACCCCGCGGCGGTGGCGGGTGGCCCCGGGGCTGCGGTGCGGGTGAGCGGAGGGGAGGCGAGG
>VUYV01000092.1:2481254-2570052 GCA_008711295.1 Anarhynchus alexandrinus | reverse complement strand
CACCGCCAGTTGCTGTCTCGCATCTGCCGCAGCCCTCGGCTGCCCTTCCTCCCCCCCCCTTCAGCTGCCCCCTGCGCTCATGTTTCCCCTCTGCAATACCCGGTTATCTTAGGGGGATAACCCCGCAGCCGCCCCCCGTACACACGGCTCCCCAGGCCGGCACGGCTCGGTACGGCACATCCCCCGCCGCTGCCGGCGGCCCCGGCCCCGGGCTCACCGGTACCCCACCCCCCCTCCACCGTTTCACCACCACGGATCAGTACCGGGAGATTTAAGACCAAACACAGCGCCTCTTTTAGGAAAGGCCAGTCCTGAGGACTTTTTCCTTTCCTATAATAAGCATACAAGTATAAATACCAAATTCTGCCTGCAGAAAGGATGAGGGATGTTGAGTATATGAGCACTAACATTCTGGGGGAGATGAGAATTAATAATTCTCTAAAAAGAAACAAAACCCCTAAAAAGAAACATACCTCAAGTTGGCTTAATGCATTTTGCACCACATCTTCCTGCAAACATCTACCTGAAGGAGGTGGGCAGGTGAGTAGAGGCTTCCATATTGTGAGGTGGATATGGAATCCCAGAAAGGGTAATTCACTACTGAAATAGCACTCCGTACACCTCCTGCTCTCCCACCACAATGCTGACTATGAGCGAGCAGTCTCTTTGGAACCTCATGCATATTATTTTGCAGCTATGCCCGCACAGGGATCTATCCTTACCTAACCCTGTCCCTCAAAGCCAGCAAGACTGCTCGGGTTCGCCGAGAACATGCCTGGGGGCACCGAGACAAGAATTAACCACCAGTTGTATACGCTTTGAGATTACAGTCCCTTCCAGTATATGATTTGCCCATACCCACCTGCTCATTTTAAACCAGCAAAGAAACTCAGGAGTTTGAGTTCAGTGGCAGGGGTGCTTGCGTTCCTCAACAAGGAAAATTTTACTCATAGGAAGGTACCGGCCCCCATTCACAGGCAGAAGTCACACACATCTGCAGAGCAAAATCCCAAGATTGCTTAACGTGTAATTGGTCACCATTGCGCAAGTGCACGTGTCTCGCTTTTTACCATGTGAATGCCAAGGGATTTTCATGACACTGAGGGGGAGGCCAATCGCTCCCCTGGCACCATCCCCACACCGCTTCTGGCTTGTGCTTCTGGGCAAGAAAGATGGCAGCAGCAACAAGGCACACAACCGTGCCCTCCAACCACTCCCGACATCCCACAGAGCAATATAATTCCTGTCTGCAGCTTACCACGAAGCATGAAAATCAACTAAATCAAGAAACATTTAAGAACAGGCAAGCCAAAGGGAATTCGGATTCCTGGCTGGCGTCACCGCCTCCTGGACTGGGTCGGAGGTACAATGCTTTTGCAGCATCAGTTAACAGAGCATATAAGGGAAAACGTGACATAAGAAGCTGTAGGGGAATAAGAAGAAACCAGAGCTGGAACACTCCAACCATGGAGGAAAAAGGGCACAGGGAAACACAAGAGCACAATCTGGTCCACTGCATAGAATGAAAGGCACTGATTCCCTATTCCTCATTTTGCCAAAGACTTACTACGGTCTATCTGAATTCTCAGAGGACCATTTTATTTATTTTTTAAGATTCCTTTTAACCAAACTATTTTACATTTGGTTTGTGTTGCTATTCAACTCTGTATTAAAAAAGCCTATGACACCGTTTTCCTTTGAACTCAGGAGATGTCAAAAATCCCTAGCAGGAATGTAAGCCTAGCATATAGCCTATCTGAATAACAGAATTGGATGGAGCTTGAAACTACATTCCAAATTTCCAAATATGAACGAAGTCCATCTTTCTGGTATTCTGAAGTTCTGGCCAATTCCGCTGTCACCTTTATCGGTGTCATACAGAATTATCACTAGGCCATTGAGGCAGTGCAAGATATCCAACTATAAAATAGTTGTGTGCCTCTACTGAAAGGCAAGAGAAAGACACTTCTTAATACACAAATAACAACAAAGCACACAAAAATTAGTTTCAGAAACTTAGACATAAATTCTAAAGCTTAACAAGCTGATCAAGTTTTTTCAAAACATTTTCTTCTTCAGATTTTCCTTCTTATTCTAGTCTTCCATTAATTCAGCATCACGGGCAGTTCTCCCTTAGCCTGCAGCAAGTACAGCTACTTCTTTCCTCTAAGTCAAGCACAATAGAGACCTCTAAATGTTTTTAAAGATAAAAGAACTAAATAGCTGCACACCAAATCAGAAGTGACCTGTTGCTCTCCAGAGTCTTGTAAAGCAGACTGCAGAAATGACATGCAACACATTTTACGTCTGCATTTTCCTGGTGCAGGAGATGATGTTGCACTACTCGCAGAAGGCATCCGAACATGACAGCTGCTGAATTAAAATAGTCCTACAACCCAGGGCTGGTAGAACTATGAGGCTTAAACCTATCGATGCACAAGAAAAGTTTTGCTAAAGGGTGAAGTGGCTCTAGAGCACAAGGGTTTAAAAATCCAAGTTCTGTACTTATAAAAAAATTAACATTTCAATTTTACCGCTTATGTTTAACTTTAAAAGATTATTTATGACAGAATTCTGTCAGTGTTGTTGTTTGTACTGTTCACTGAAGACAAACTAACACAAATTAAAAAAAAAATGCTGTGGATAATTATTGCTGTGAAGTAGCATTAGGGAATCCCACGGCTGGCTGGGTCAGTCAATGTTGACAGGCAACACGGTTATATTTTACGAAGCGGTTACCATGGCTATTGACCGGCCGCAACACAAGATCTCCTAATACCACTTTATAATTTGAGCTTCCCCAACGAAACGTATTAGATTCTGCAATATCCTGCTACAACGCGTAAACAGGGAGCTATAAATAACCAAGGAAGAACAAGGAACAAGCACGTTAATGTTTGCATATGTGTTACTTGCAGGTCCCATATTTTATCCCAAGAAACAAATATCATGACAAGATACACAAAGCCATTATGTTCTGCCTACCGGAGCTCAGCTGGCATGTTTATCAACGGGATGATAATGCCATTGCAAAGCTGTAGTTAAGGTTATGCGTCAGGGTTTCTATTATCAAGAGATTACAGCTTGGCAGGAAAAATTTGCTACCGCATGCTGAAATTCAGCACCCCAGGTTTTAACCGGGAACTGAGGTTCCCAGTTCAGTTTTAGAATCATAGAATTGTTATGGCTGGAAAAGACCCCTTATCTAACTCTACCGGGCCCAGTTCTAAACCACGGCCCTGAGCACCGTATCTAGACGGCTTTTAAATACACCCAAGGATGGCGATTCAACCACTTCCCTGGGCAGCCTGTTCCACTCTTTGATAACCCTTTCAGTGTAGAAGTTTTTCCTAATGTCTTCCTTACTGCAGAAAACTAAAATAAAGCTGTTTCTAAAAGCAAGGAAGAATAACATCTAGTACAAAATAACCTCTTTAATCAACTTAAGAATTTCAAACTGAACCCTCGCAGGCTTCAGAATGGCAGGACGACCCTGATAAAAATGTAAATTCATAACTGCTACTAATATGTCTCTTCTGAGGTGCTGCTTCAATCAGGTTTAGATCAAATACATTTTCTTTAAGAAAATCCATGTGTTATTTCATTCCCTTCCCATGACTTCCACCTGGTCAATTAGTAAAAAGCATGTGGTAATGCAATATATTTACAAACACACACACAGAGCCTTTTCTGTTCCTTCATCCAAGAAATAAGGATTTCCCCCCCCCCTCAATCTTTCTAAAAAAATCTCCTCTTTAGACCATGTCCAAGAACAGCAAGTTCTTCTCTCAACCTTTTCCTTAATTTGAGCATATAAAAATGGAAGATTTTGCTATCATGAAAGCAATAGGGACAGTGCATGTTTTGAAAGGCCCAAGGTTTTCTAGGCAGATGCCAACTGAAGTTGTCCAAATCTTCCATATTTAATATGCCTTTTAAGTTTTATAGGAAATATGGTAGGAAAATTTATGGAGTTTTAATAGTTAACAGCAAATAAATGCTAAATGCATAAGAGCTTCTTTATTTCTCAAATTTCACAAGATGAAAAATTATGGCAGTTGTGAAAATAAAATGAGATCTGGTTATATCTGCAAAACTTCTGTTAACTGTGCAGCACATTTATAGATTGCCCCAACATTATTTTTTTTTAGCAAGCAGACATTGTCTAAGCACACTAGCTGAATTTCAGCGCACAGAGTACATTTCATTAAAAGCCTGGCTGAGTTTTAACATTCTATTTTGCTTATGCATGTACAGTGCAAATAAAAGCATTTGCTGATAATGTTAAGTGATACATACTGTCCTCTAGAAACAGAAGTATCTCGATAGTTTCCTTAAGAATCACAGAATGGTTTGGGTTGGAAGGGACCTTTGAAGATCATCCAGTTCCAACCCCCCTGCCCTGGGCAGGGACACCTCCCACCAGCCCAGGTTGCTCCAAGCCCCATCCAACCTGGCCTTGAACACCTCCAGGGATGGGGCAGCCACAGCTTCTCTGGGCAACCTGCGCCAGGGGCTCACCACCCTCAGAGTGAAAAATTTCTTCCTAATATCTCATCTAAATCTCCCCTCTTCCAGTTTGAAGCCATTACCCCTTGTCCTATTTCTATATGCCCTTGCAAAAAGTCCCTCTCCAGCTCTCCTGTAGGCCCCCTTCAGATACTGGAAGGCTATAAGGTCTCCCCGGAGCCTTCTCCAGACACAATTTAACCTAAAGATGTCAGGTATCTCTTACAAAAACATAGCTTGTGTTGTTCACAATTTTTTTTTTTTTTCACCAAACTATTACTGGCTGTAGCAGCAAACGATGCTAGTATTTATTGCATCTTTACCTCAAAGGAATTCTATATGCTCAATAACAGACAGGACTAAGTACTGCTCTGTAAGTAATTCCATCAAGGGCAAAAAGTGGTACTTCAAGTTAAGGAAAATGCAGCTGTCACACATATCCAAGCTCTTCTCAGAATCCACCTAACCACCGCAGACACACAGTGTGCCTATTTAACTCTTTCCACAAGCTGCTTTGTTCCCTGAACGCTCTTACCCAGAAGAAGTTTGGCTGCCCTAAAACGCTGGACCAGCCAGGACCATGGCCGGAGAAGGGACGGTCTCGCGGGGATGGGAAGCTGCAGTCAGACTGAGATGCCTGTGCCGTGCCCCATCCACCTCCAGCCTTAGCCAGCAGGCTTTCCTCTCCGTCCTGCCTTCTGGAGCAGCCCAGCCTGGGGACCGGCGGCGTGGCTGAAGCTGGGGGAAACACTTTCTGGCACTGACCCCTGGAAGGCTGCGTGATGGAGCAGCAGATGGAGAGATGGACAGACGTTCTGTCCGGTCAGAGAGAGAACAGGATAGTCAAAGACTTCCACAACACAATTTTAAGATGCACAAATTGCCTGCTAAAGAGGAGAGAAAGCTACAAAAGAAAAGAGGGGAAAGACCCTTTTTAGGTGAGGTCAGAAGGGAGAGAGGTTCCACAGAAATTTCTTGGCCTCAGAATGCACATCCTCAGAGCAACGTGCCACGAACAAGGATTGGTCCCAAGGTAATCGAATATTCTAGGCTACAACAGTAGCACGTAGAATGACTCAACGAAGATCACCTGGAACCTTTGTGGAAAACAAACAATAAAAAAGACAGTCCACTGGGAAAGAGCAACTATCAAGAAAAATCTCCATTCAGACCTCTGCTATGTTCCTGTAACATGCCCTGCTGCTGGGAGAAAAACCTCATCTAACTTCATTTTATTGTTTCCTGTCACTACCGTAACTCTGCTTAATGTTTTTGAATTTAATTTTGAAGTAGCAAGCGACTTTACCCTTAGCATTAGATACCTGTGCTGTTGTGAGCTACATCAGTTAACAGCAAGCTTGCAAAAATCACCTAGCTGGCAAACTTGTTTAATAGAAAGACCCCATAAGCCTTCCCTAAACGCCTCTGCATGTTGTTCCACACACCCTGGCACTGTATCAGAGATGCGTGCAGAGCTCGAGCACGCAAGCAGAAGTATTAGATCTTTGTGGAAATACCTTTGTCCCCTCTCTTCCCTCAGTGTTATCTGCCTTTAGCCTACAACATCGCAGATGCTCTCAGGTTAAGTTTACTGCTCTGTCCCATCTCTGACCACGGCACTTCTTTGTCTGCTCCTGCAGGAAGGAAAGCTGTCACCAGCTTGTAATTTAGAGTCTCCTCCTGAAGAGGCTGCACTGAAGCACAGGCCGTGATTTGAAGGACGTTTTTCTCTTCTCTGACACAACCACGCAAAGGTATGAGAAATCGCTCACCCAGTCCGGCAGCTGCCTGGAGATGTCTGCAACCACTTACTACAGATCGCTGCTGCGAGAGACCTCTGTTGTAGGGGAACGTCTGTGCTTTGACGACCACTGACACGATAGACGGGCACTCTTGCATGATCTGTTTGGCTTGCAGAAAGTTCTGGAATAACAGCGAGTGACGATCCTTCACTGTACTTGGTGCACTGTACCGCACCAGCCAGCTACGGCAGTGAAGCATCAGCAGTAAGAAATGCCAGCCAAGCCCTGCAACGCCAGCTCTTGCTGCTTAATTACAGACTACAAGTTATTAAGCAACCAATTTTGATACAAGTTTGGTTGTTGATTTTGCCTGGTTTGTTTTTTTAACAGTCCCCTTTCACAACTGTAAACAGGTAAATGTTTCTTAAATTGTGCCACAAACATGTTTCTAGGCTTCCAGTTGAAGAGAGAAGGCACACACACAGGTGATCGTTTTGTAGAGCAAGATGGGAGAGAATAATCACACATATATATGTAGGTGTGTGTAGAGTTACTTTTTTTTTGGTTGAAGGCATCCCTTACCTCCAAAATATACATACTTGATTTGCATCTTCATTCAATTCAGCAGATTCTGACCTTAGTTCAAAACACATACTAAACCCAAATTCATCTTTCTTTTAACAGATACTGGTCTGTTTATTTTTCTTGTCAATTTTAGTAAAATAATTCTATTGTGTCAAGAAAAAAATTGTCCTCTAACCTTTGTGGTATTTTGAAAATAAAATTCTTTTCACCAAGTCCTCTTACTCAAAGAATTACAGAAAAACAAAAATATTTTGATGGTATTCATTAGATACCAATCTATATTAAAAGGCATTAATGTTCTCATTGGATACTCAAAGCACCCCTTCAGAGCGCATTGCTGCTCATCTACACGTGATAAAAATCTCTTAGGCCATATGCCTGTAAGATCAAGTGTCCCCTATAAACAAACTGACAAGAAATACATCAGCTGAAAGGCTTCAAGGTGCCAAACAATTAGCTTTCCCTCCCAGTCGGATTGCTTTTTCTTCCTGAAAAATTATACCAAAAAATTAAGCCCTACCTCAAACCGTAAGCGATTCAACACCAAAGCATTACACAGATGCAGAGAGGCACACAACGTCCACCGGAGTGTGCGTTCCCTATATCCACAGCCATATACGCAGACGGAAAGTCATTAAGCAGACTCCCTCAAGGGAATGCCAAAAGATCCTGAAATGATAATGATCCCCCTTCCATGGTGCTGCACTGTTAGCTTTTGTTTTGAACAATAGATCTCCCATGATACCTCTCGCTCGCTGAAAATATTGGTATTAAGTGAGCATGAGCACAGCTGTGTGTAAATTACATATATAAACAGATTAGATTTGTATATTTATACTGGATGCAAACACATTAATAGCACATTTGCATACACAGTTGGCTAAATGAGATTGCATGCAGAGCAGGATTACTAGTTACAAACACATTTATTTAGAATTTTCAATAAAGTATTTATACTGCCATTCAAGAGGTCAAAGTGGATTCATCATCCTTTCTCTCCTCTTCGCCTTCTCAGAAGTACGCAAAAAATGCTCCTGTCAACATGTTTTCCACAGATTGCCGATCCCTCGTCACAACTATTCTGGAAAAAGGACTCTCAAGCTAGCAGAAACACTGAACCGGGGTGCTTACCTAAAGGTTATCCCAATTTCCTTCAGTTTAGTTTGTCAAAGGTGATGTTTTCAGGGGCAGTAAGAGTTCTACATTTGCCCACAACACGAACTACTACCTAAATGCCAGTTTATAAAACTCTTCTTTCCCTTTTCTGTTTAATGCCAGGGATCAATGCGAAGTCCATATGAAAGGCAACACGATATCGAAGGTGACACAACAGCTCTCAGACATTTCCAAAGCTGGGGAAGAATCCAACTATTCCTTCACCCCGGGCTTTGAGCTGTCAGGGTGCTGCTGACCCCATGTGCCAACCCCGGCTTTATTTTACCAGCAGTATTTTAACAGAGCTATTTTTATAAAGAGAGAGATTTCAGGGTAACCCACAGCAAAGCTTTGATTCACTTTCTGCATTGTACCTGTTTCTGCGCGAGAGCCTAGATGAGAAAGAAAACAACAGCAAAAAAAGAAAAAAAAAATCAATTACGCCTAAATGAGGAGCCTTTATTTTTGCTCTAATTGAGCCCTCTGATTATTGGCTCCGGGTGCGTTCGCCGCACATCCCCAGCCAACGCTCCCAAGCCAGCCAGTCTCTCCCTCTCTCTCTCGCCTTCGCATTTCACGTCGGTTCCTGCTCAAAGGTCCAGTCCTGCCTCTCGGGTTCGCCACGCTCGCGGCCCCGCCGATAAATCATCTCCCAACGCGCTCTTGGAAAGGCGCTGGCCGCGGTGCGATGGCTCCGGCCCGGGTTGCCAAGCAACCTGCGCAGGAGGGATGGATGTCTGAGAACCGCTGACAAATAGCCAAGTGGCTGCAACAACGGACTTCTCTCTGTCAAAAACCGTGTTCGGGAGAAGTGCCTCCCCCGCCTCCGCGCTCCGCCAAACACTGCGTGATTGTAAAATCAAAATCAAAAGGCTATTGTAATGAACACACACTTCCTGCTCAATTACTAATTGTTAAAAAGCTGCGGGGAGGCTGCGATCACACAGCGTATGGCAACAGAAATGTGATCCGGTAAACGAGATAAAGTCAACAGCACGCCAAGAAACCTGATCTAAGAACAGCCTGCAGTGGCACATCAGAAGCTGATGCAAAGATCAAAAAAAAAAAAGGCTGGGTATTAAAGCAGCAGCAGGAGGAAAAAAAGGAAACCTGACTTTACTTTTCCTGAGCTCTAGAAGGGGTATTTGATAAACAACCTTGACTCTCTGGAAAAACAATTTGTGGGTTATTACAAGCATTATTTCCATTGTAGCACTACCGCAGTGGCGTGGTCCCACGTTTCAACAGCGAGAACAGGCAGGGAGAGATGAGCACTCTTGTTTGAAGACTGCTCAGTTTGCAATTTACTTTCCTCTAATAAAGTAAAGGTGGGAAGAGGAGGCATTCGTTTTTCCAAACCAGGTCTGGGGACCTCACCCCCAGGGGCACTGCAACAGAGGGTCGAGCTGCAGGAAGATCTTCCGAGGAGCATGGAGTCCTGAGCCTCCAGGAGGCTGGAAATCACAATCCCTCAGCCCTCCACATACCTCTCCTCGAAACAGCGGTGCGGAAAGGCAGTTAAATTGCACACAAAGGCAAGCGTTTCCTTACTCTACTCCACTTAATCATTTCCACCAGCAAGAAACTTGGTTGGCCGACTTGCCCGCATTTATATTTAAAATGCCCACGACAGACCTTCTGCTGACAGGCGTAAGGGTCCACCTCTGCAGCCACGACAGGCAGATCCAGATGTGTGCCACGCTCCAGCTGCTCACAAAGCCTCACCAAGACATTGGCTCTTTCGTGGTCTTCAGAAAACAATGCACATGTCCATAGACCAGGTTTCACACAGTGAGTCTAAGACTATCCCCTTCTGTGGGCACAAACCTTAAAATCCAAACTGGAGACTGCCTTCATTGACAAAAAAAAAAAAGAGCTTTCTATTTATATAACATTATCTGTGGATTGCTGTCTCCTGGCATCAACAGTTTCTCTGCGCTGCAAACAAAGCTAAAATGATTTGAGCGTGTTTTTACACAAATGGTTTCTCAAAGATGTGTTTGAAGAGTTAAAGAGAACAAAGGTCTGGCACATCGTGACCCAGAGAAGCAAAACAATATGCTGCTGCCAAGAGACAACAGAAAGCTTTTGATTATACTTCAGATTGCCTTTTTCTGTACACAGAGAGATTCATTTCTGATTGTTATTTTAAACTGCTGTTAAAATGCTAATATACAAAAAGCCTTCTTATACATCAAAACTAAAGAGCAAGTAAAAAGTTGGACAACATGTTCCTTTTCAAGGACATACTTCCTTTCCCATGTGACATCTGAAAGTATCTCCCTTTAACATAGCTAAGTAGTAGAAATTCAGCTCTTAACCTGCTAACTTCAAGCTAAAAAAAAAATAAATTCATAGTTCCAATTGTTTTTTTTGAACAGGATGAAACTAGTCGAAGTAGAGAATCCAAAAGCAGAGATAAAGAGACATATAAAGCAACATATGTATTATGAACCAAAAGAGAAGAGCAGCTCTTGTGGAATATAAACAATGCCCTACTATACCACCTTTCCTCCAAAGGAATGGTTCTCATGCATTGATTTGGAATATTTACCTTTCTTCTTCCTCACACACTCTGAATCTGAAACACCTGTACCAAAAGCTGCAATGCCAGTGCATTCCTAAAGTTACAAATATTTCCTTGAATAATGCCAACATCAGAACGCACAGCACCTTCCACAGGGCTGACGATGTTCCTTATGTTTGATCACCTTTACTGGGCAGAAACAAGCCAAGAGGAAAATATCATCTATTAGCCTCCCTCTGAATTTCATTCTTCTCATACTCTTTTTCTTAACAACAGGATTTTTACTCAACTTACAATACCATAGAACACCACTCTGCTTGCTAACACAAAGTGGATCTCCATCAAATCATCAATACTGAAATGCCCGCTCTGGGCAATAACGTGGGTGGGTGAACACAGATATTCGCCAGCCCCCAGCCCACGAGCTGTAGTTGAGCCCCATCAGCCCACAAGGCTGATAACTAATGCGAGGGATAACATAAAATAAGCTTCCACTTGAGCTCTTTCCTTAAACATCACAACATTTCCATTTTCTCTATCTTTTTTCCCCAGAAAATTTTCTTTTTGTTACACAGATCATATAGAGTTCTGAAAATACACATCCGTTCACTCAAGTTTGACACTATTACGCAAGCCTGAAGTTGTTCTCTTTCACTGTGACATTTTTTGTCCTTTCAGTCAATTTGTAACACTAAGCACAAAAAAGTGGCACTCAGACTACTCGAAATACACTGTATGATCCTTTCAAGACTTGAACATAGTATTTCTCGTGGAAGTTCCCTCTTGCAGAAATATTGTTCCACTGGGGTTTCAACCATTATTGTCAATTATTCTGGAGACTATTTCTGCCTTCAAACAGTGGCTTTATGTAAATGACAGAAGGAAACAAATAAAACCACTTCAAGAGCTGCCATACTTTAGAGCAATGAACAAATCCAAGAATAATGTGACAAAATGGTGGCAAAAATCCCCAAGGAAATTATACATATAGAGAGGAAAATATTTCTGTAGGTGACTTTGCCAAGCAACCAATTAAACAGCAGGGCCGTTGACGGTAGCAGTGCCCAGCCCTGCGCACGAGCACCAAAATACAAATTCCAGTTCGTGACGCTTACTGAAATGACGTACGGCAACCTCTGCAAACCTCCTGCATTTCTCTCGGGGTAAGTCTGCCGCTGACTGCAGCGTAGTGAAGAGACACCCGAGAGCGCAAACCTGGGCACAGGAAATACTAGTGATGACAAAATGTAATTCCAGGCTGAGACCTGTCCTCTATCGCAGAAAGTAAACTTCCTCCTGAGACAGGAGTTCTTCATCCCGCCACGTTGTTTACAAGAAAAACAGCCTGTTCTGATGTGTTTCAAGAATTTCATACTTAGTTACAGAGAAATGAAAATTTAGTAATTCCCGTCTTCACCTAAGATGATACAGTATCAGAAAACCTTGAACAAATACTTACAGACCCACATCCTTTGACACTTTTATAAGAACCAAACACCCAAATTTGGCGTTCAAGTAACTTAATGCATTCTTTATTTCAGTTGTGTAGCCCAGTCTGACCCAGCTACGTAGCAGTTCCCAGGAAGAGTGGCAGCATTTACTTCCAATTTACAAGACTCCATGCTGAAATCACTTATGTGATCTTTAAATAAGCAAGTAGAAAGGCCTAACCTTTTCCAGGACTTCGACTGATTGCTCATTAAACATGGTTTTTGTGGCCTTATATTTAAAAGAATCAGAATGTAATAAACAGGGCCAAGGCTATCCTAATACTAAGATTCTAATTCTTTAGCTACTGCCAGCTGCCCGTGTGGGTACAAGCTGCACCCCAGCACCAAAATCAGCAAGAAGACTGCTTATAACAAAGTAGATAAACAGTCAGCTAAGCTTGCCAATTATAATTATTAATAATTATATTATTTTTATTATTTTTAACCAATAAGTCCCACCGCCCAAGGTTTCAGTTCCTTGCAAGCTCCCATCATGAGCCCACCCCATGACCCTCATTCTTCAATTATCCATGGCAGTTTTGTCAGAAGCATGTAAGATTTTAGGACTGTGAATGATACAATTCTGCAATGCAGCCATCCAGTTACTGAGGATGATGTTGGCTCATATGGTGATCTTGGCAGTAACGTAAAAAAGTAGTTTTAAAAAGAATCAGGAGATTGGTAAGTTCCCTTTTCTTTTGTGTTAGGGGCTCTGAATAAAAACATCTACAGGGGAGGGGGGGAATGGTGCCAAATGCGAAAAAGTGACCCGCAAATAAGAGAGGAAAGAAAAAAAGATTTGAAAATGAAGGACCAGAAATGCATCTATAACAAAGGTGAACACTGGCAAAGCAAACTTGAAAGGTATATATTCGTGGGGAGGAAGGTAAGGGGGAAATGGCGCTGAGACTATGGAATTACCTGCCCAGACACAGAGAAGTGGCCAGTATCTTCCACACCAGATAAATGAAATACGCACCCTAATAAAACAGAGGTGCCCTCTTTTGCCTTCCCCAATTTGTAACAAATGGAATGTTTGATTTGAGTGTTTGAAGTTATTCCAATGCAGTGGCGGGTAATATGCTGTGATGCTTATTTATTAGCTCCTCTAAATGCATAAGCCCCTGTCTGATCAATCTCCCCATGTAGCCTAAAAGCTATATAAATCTGAGCGGATAACTGGGGGGGGGGGAGGAAAGGAACAAAAGAATAAGAAAAAACACGGTGGATCATGCACAAGTGAACAGGGAAACAAGTGAGAGATACCAAGAGGCCAGTAAAAGCTGAAGCAAAACCACAAACCCAGAAGCTACGTGCGCTTTTGGGTCTTTACCACAATATATTCAAAACCACAAGGCGCATGAAAGTACGAAAGCAACACTGGACAAGGGACACGAAGCAGTCGTTTTTAAACGCACCCTGGTGAGCACTGATAAATGCAACACATCTTTCAGAGGACACTTCAGCAAGGAGGAAGGCGCAGAACCCCCCCGCGCTGAAGGGACCCTCTGCCGAAGCACAGCCCGTATTTACCCGCTGCTCGGGGACTGCGCTGCCGGGGTCAGCTGTGCTGCCTACCTTAGCTTTTAAAAAGCTTAAAAGTGAAGTAACTCAGCTCCTACGGAATGGAAAACAGTATTCTTCTAAGGCGGCATTTCCACACTCAAATCTAAGTTTCCTTCCAGACCGTAGGAAACCCCTCGCATCTGCTACGTGAGCAACTCGGCGATTCAGCGTTCTCAGCCCCAGCAGACTTGCGCAGTGCCAGCACGTACTGAGTATCCCGCTGGATTCAAGTCCTCGTTTGCTGTCAAACTCTTTTTATGGCAGTATAATCATTAGCTTTACTGGCACTGCTACCCTCGTAACTAATTAGGAATCTTGGATGGATGCAGAAAATGATTAATATTTAGTCACGATGCGTCTACTACAGAAGCAGCCTATTATCAAACAAGTGACACCTCCACAAACTTAAATTAAATAATGGCTCCCGTAGAGGATTCAGAGGCACTGACAGAATGGCAAGTGATTTAAGTAACATAAAGCTGAGCAACTGGTGATGGATCGCAGTTTTTTCACTCGCTCTGTTACAGCCCGTAGTAGAACAAATGATCATTTTTCAGCCTAATTGAATATGGCCGCCCCGTTTACACACAAAAGGAGACAAAGCTATATAATTTGCTTCATTAAAATGCATTTTTATGTCATCTGAAAGATTAAAAAAAATTGGTGCTGTTGATAGGGAAGATTAGAAAAATAAAATCTATCATGCAAACAGAACTTGCAAATGAGGTGCATTTTGGCATTCATACTGCTTATATGCTTGTGCAAGAAAGATACGTTCTGAGCACTCAGGCACACAGACATCCTTATTGTGCCAGTAATCAAAGTTTCTTAAATAAGAATTATGTCACTATACCAATTTGAAGAAACATTTTGCCATTTTCTGCTGCAACGGCCACTGGGCCTTACTAAATAATTCTCAGCTAAGCTGTTGGGCAGAACCACAGAGAATCTGGTGAAATTTGAAAAAAAAAAAAAGAAATTATTTTCCATAATTATTAGAAAAATCAAAATACCTGTTAAAAACCAGCCTTTTCCAACGTTAAAAATAAAAGCTTCAAGCAACAGTGCTACATTTCAAATATAACCTTAATTATACTGAAGCTGAGATGGCATGTTTTGGTCCTCTCACCCTCCACAAGGCAGGTGGCAAACCCAGTTGTTCTTCCTCTGCCCTCTCCAACCCCCCTTTGGCTTTCATTGCCTGGAGACGCTAAGAACAGATCTAGGAAGGTAGATAGTTACTTAAAATTAGTTACCATTTCATGCTGGGAAAGAAATTTGTTTTCTTCCATACTTCTAGCTTGACCAAGAAAAGCAACACGGCCTCTCTGCCAGTTCTCCACAGAGCATCGCTGATGCCAGGACACGCTGCCCTGGCAACCAAGATGTGTTGTGGACCGTAGCCACGGTGCCGGAACGGGGAACGTGGTTCGTCTGCCCCACCAGGCACAGAAGCACCGAGCTCCATACTGCTTTCTGAGTAAAATACTCTCACCTGGCTCCAGCTCTGCTCATTTTTGAACCTCTTTGACCTACACCCTCTACAGCTACGGTTCAGCCTTAGGATCGCCCTTATCTGGGCTGAGCTGACAGCCTCCACGTCCGCACGCAATGGAAGTCAAGGCTAAGACACGGAGATCCAAACTATCAGTAGGAAAAGCTTGCAGGGGAAAAATAAAAAATAAAAATAAAATGTCGTCTTGCCAAGTTGGAGAGAACACTGTGATCTGTCTCTGCTCTTGCTTTGGTTTAGGTGTTCTTTTGTGTTTTTCAAGTAATCTTGTTAGGAACAGCAAATTGCCATTTCCCATGGTTTACACAGCAAACAACTCTTTTAAAATAAATACCGATTTGCCATATCAAGTAATCCATTCCTGGGCTCTATGTATTTAATAAAGTGTAACTCCAACATAAGTATTCCAAACCAAACCACTTTTACCTATATCAACTTAGACTAAGCCAAAATTACTTGGAAAGATACTGGAGATGTCTATCATACACTTAACATGGAAAAATATCAAAGCACTTCACCATTATTTATCACTATATTATAATTGCACTTTTAGGTATTAAGGCAGTAAGGATCTGGTAGACTAATTTAAATTTCTTAACACCTGCAAGACAGATAAAATCTACCAGACTACTGAAATGACAGGACTATTGAAATAATTTGAAATCAAACCAAGAACTCTGGATGTTGCTATCAATACAAGCCAATAGACCAGTCACCCCTCCTTAACCAGTAGAAAAAGTGAACCCAAATTGAAATTACACTATTTATAGCATTTAAAGAACCCCAACTTCTGAAAATAGATAGCTAACCAACAATTCTTATATTTAAATTATAAAATTGTTTTCAAAAGCATAAAACAAACTCATACGATCCTTGATGTGGGGGTGTTGGGACAATGTACACCAAGGAGCATGAGCCAGAATTCCATCTAAGGCCATTTATTACACTGGCATTCAGAATGGGAAGGAAACTGTGAAACATACCTTTTTAACACAATCAGTCTTTTAAAAGTCAATCATACTATTAACAAATATGGATTGCCTTTCAAAAAAAAAATCAGAATTTGGAAATTAAGTTATGTACAAAGAAACGGAGCGCTTTGAGACTCTGTACCTTTTTAAAATTAAATCAAGAGGCCTCCCCCAAAAAAGACATACAGGGCAAAAAAAGTTTTACTGCAATCACAAGAGATGAACCCTTAGAGTCACTCACTTGCTTCTGCTTGCTACAGCAAGAGCATCAACCCCAGAAACTGCCAGAATTTTGACGATCCCTGCACTCTCCAGATGCTCTCACTGTTGCAGTGACGTGACTCAGTTCCCTTCTGGAGAAGAACAGGACACAGGATGATGTTCTATTTAAACCAGATTCCGGATCTCGTAGCAGATAAAATCTGAATAAAAGGTCAGAGTATTGAAGACAGTAACTGTGTCACTGACCAGAATATCATCTGGTGGGGAGAAGGAAAAAGACAGACGAGTCCATGCTGCACATGATCACGCTTGGTTTATTTCCCTCCCCTGCGCAGCGCTGGGGTGAATGGTCTTTGTTTCAGCTGCAATTCTGCTGAGCCGCACAGCTCATGCTTCTATACATAGAACTTGTGAGATATACACGAACATTAAAACTGACTCCAGCTCTGTTGCTAAGAAACTACGGAGGAGAGCTTTTTTGGCCCTCTTCATTTATAAAATAACCACCTTGCCCTATGGGAGAAGGAATGCAATCTCTCCAGTCCCTCAGTGCCTCGTTCTCATTTTTAAACGAACACCGAAAGATGATCGAGAACGCGAGGAAGTGCGAGTGATCTCCATTTTTAAGATGCCCTTGAAAATGAGATGAAAAACATGGTTTCAACAATCAACCGCTGTCGTATTTATTAATCTTCCAAGCAGCAGATTCCTTCCCCTTGGCAACAGTGAGCTGTGTGTATGGGCTTCTGCCTCTCCATCACAAACCCCTTCCTAGAGAACAAACCACACCACCAGCTTCTGCAAGCACCTACAAATGATTTAGTTTATACTGGAGTTAAACTTTGAGTTTAGAGTTTAGCTTCCCGTCCCCTCACAGAAATAGCCTTCTAAGCTGTGGCAACCGGCCAGTGTAAATATTTGTTGTATTATTTTTTGGGATCAGCAATATGGTAAGTGCTTAATAGATAAAAATATACCCCATGAAGGCAGAAAGACGATGAATCAAGAAACATATGGCGGTTAAACAAAGCAAATAAAAAAAAATATATTGTTAAGAAAAGACTAACTTATCTGGCAGCTGTGGAAAGATCAAGATTAGTGAAAGCAGTGAAATCACCCATTTTGAAGCCAAGGTCACTGACAGGATTTATAGATTTATCCCTGAAGGCAGCCTTTGCTGAACATGAAATGCCGAAATAATTTTTTTTTTTTTTTTAAATCTACTCCCCCCACCCCATTTGGGCTATCTCATTTGCTGGAGGCTTTTAAAATTCATTCCTTTTCACAGCTGGTTAAACAATGGAATCTTTCTGCAAACTAAAAGGACAAAATTGATTGCCCTACACAAACTTTTCTGCACGTATAATTGATTTTTAATTCACTGTCTTATTTCCGAAAGGACTTGACAATAAACTCAGTGCTGTATGTGCAATATTGATCCCTTTAAACAAGGACTTGGATCAAAGACTGATGCAAGTTAATCACAACCAAAAAGATTGTTATCTTTTGTCTAGAAACCTGTGTTTAAGCTAAATTCACCTTTTCTAGCCATATTGTACCTTGTACTTTCTAGCTGCACTGTACCTTTTAATTTTGTAAACCCGTCAACTGCTAAGTAACTGCAATTTTATGTAACTTTTAAATAATAACTTCCCCCCCCCAAGCAGAATAATTTCATCCTTCATCGGTTACTTTTTACTGTGAGGACGGATGGTTCTTTTACACTCAGAATAAGCTACAGACAAGACTGTACATTCCCATTCTTTCTTAAATCTTGTTTATTCTTCTGAAAATAAAGGTCCTACTAGACCATAGCAAGTTGTGTTTGGTGGTGTTCTTTTTTTATCTCAATGCTCAGTTAATTTTCAACTGTTACTGATTAACGCGCTTGCAAACGGCATCAGATGGCTTGATTTCTAAAGTCCAGAAAATGTTAATTTAGCAGGAACTGTCACTCTACGATGAAGCTGTAATGTTTACTGTTTGCGGATAAAAAATTAAAAGTAAGCAGTAACTGATACCTTAACCTTCTAAGCCCACTCAAGTACCCACGTGTAGCCTGCAACGCCAGCCTCCTTTCTACATATCCCTTGATGATTTTTTCCTTCCCCAACTATTCCAGAGGCTCTGTTTCAATTTTGCTATGAATTACATTTTCTGTAGCTGCCATATAAACAGCAAATAAAATTCATGGTATTTTTGCCCCAGTAAGCAGCTCTGTCTTCCAGCATATCTGAAAAGCCTGGCTTCAAAGGAGTGAGCAACGAAAACAATGTTTTCATGAGCAGATACTCCAAAAAGGGCAGATGAGAGACATTTGAAGAAGATTCTAGGCAAAGAAGCCAAGCAAATAAGTGTCTTTTGCATAAGTAATTTCTTGACCAGCTAAACTGGATTACAAATACTTGCAAACATGTTATGAAATTAGTTTGCTGTATCTTGCATTTTTGGCAGAAGGATCTTCACTTGTATTTTATGACAAATGAGCTTTAAGCTGAAGCCAGGTGTGGATACTTTAAAATTTATGAACTTGTAAATCCATGTACATGGCCAATTAAGGTTTATCACCAGCAAGGATTAGCTATCCCTGCACATAATTTTAAGAGGTTGTTTGAATCTAGGTTGTTTACCTCAACTACTCTACATCAAAAGCAATGTAAAATATTTAAAGGGCAGCATATTTCATGATAAAAGCTAGTTATCAAGGACGTCATGGTGTGTCATCGACAGTTCTGCACGGAGATGCACAAGTGAAAAAAAAAACCTTCTTCCTAAGGAACACCTAGCAATTTCTTTTTGAGAATTTAACGTCTCTGAAAAGGTGGGACCAAGTGTAGAAGAAAAAGGAGGAAGTGTCCAAGAAATAATGCAAAACGACTGTTTCACCCAGATTCTCTTTAACTTTGGAAGATACAGCCCTGAATTTCAAAGGCGGTTCCATTAGCCTCGCCAGTGTTCTTCATAATCAACATCTGAATGCCAATTAGAAGCACAATTCCATGCAGCAAAAGCATCCCTGTGCAATAAACTGCAACACAGCAGCAGTGAACTCTGCCTTTAGCTAGCATGCATAAGTAAACAGAATTAATAACTACCCAAGTGTGGACGGGTGACTTAATCTGTTTCGATTAGATGCAGCTCAGCCTGAGGCCTTTGTGTTATTTAAAATGTGTTCATCATGTTTAATTAAAAACCTAATAAACTAGAGGTTCTTTTAGTTCTGATTTGTATTTCTCTCTTCTGTAAGCCGTATTGATTTTGTTAGTACTTTTGATAAAAAGACAGGAAAAAAAAGCACATTCTGAATAAAGAGACCAAAACGTAAGACCAAATCAGCAGGACTGGTAGGTGACGAACAGTCAGAACTACTCTATTTCCTTCACCGTTTCCAACACCTGAGGCATACCAAAACTGAAAACCATTTCATTAAATTATCAAAATTTAAGATGAACAGAGTATATTTTGTAAGTGACAGTCATTTGATGGGTTATTTAGCTGAAATGGAAGTGTGCACAATAAGCTCCGTTTTGGACCTGGAGCAAATGTAGGGTCAGAACTGTACTGAACATCACTGAAAGTATAAAAGCATTTTGCAGAGAGGGTTTTGTCCCAAGATGGGTGGAAATTCTTTAAGGACGATTTTTCTTGTGAAATACTTCCACTGAAACCACACCAGGAAATATGGGTGTTCAATTTAACCTACAGTGAAAGAAGCAAGTGATCATAGTTCCAGATTTGGCATCTGTGGAAAGCAAAGCAGCGTATCACCAGGGCAAGCACCACAGCTTACGGACAGGCACTCAGTCTCAGGTTTGCTGGACTTACTCCCCACAGACAACAAACTCTAAGTCTGCATGTTTCGAAATACAATTTCAATGTCAGTTTTGAAATATTTACAATTGGAGAAGAATTGACCACCACCATTCCGTTCTTTTTAGGGATTTCTGATTGCTTGCATCAAAAAATGTCTGTAGTCTGGCAAAGAGATATTTTTAGAGGTGACCATGAGATGCAGAGTAGAGCTCACTTCTCTTTCACTCTGACAATCCCTTGCTGAGTTTGAGCGAAGCATCTTTGTTTTCTCGGTGCGTTGAGAGTAAGACAGATACTAACTACATCTGGTCGGTACTGCAACCTACTGTTGCGCACAATGACAAAACCAGTGTTCGAGAGACTGGGTGCCACCAGGGCTTAGGGAGACGAGGAAAGATGGCTGAAGAAAATGAAAGGAGAAAAGAGGCTACTCTGTAATCTCACGTTAGGGAAAGATATCCCATGGAACGCACACCCAGGGGCTATGCCAGTCCCCCCTTCCCAGCTACGTTGACCTTGTGTGGAACCAGGACACCTTGCTCTAGCAGCGAGCATCATGCCACATGTCAGACATGGCATTTGCTGCAGAAAACTTGGAAGAGGGCACTGCCACCAGCTGTGCCAAAACACAGGACTTGCTCCATGGCTTCTTCCCAAATATCACATCTTGTCTGAACCGCAGCCTAACACTAACGAGAGTCCACCAGGTGATGCCACTGAATGTTGGTCTATAGGGTGTGTGCTAAGAAAGTGCTTAAATATGGCATTATATATGACAATTGCTCAACAAATTTGTCCGCAGAAGTAAATTCATGAGCATTACAAGAGAAACCAACCCCCTGTCACCAAATCATTGCTGGAAATTGATGTTGTCAGGTGTAGCATAAGCCTTTACAAACAGGAAACAGCTGCTCTTAGAGCTGCATGCAGAGGCATCAGCTAAGAAGTTTCCTTTGCCGCTTTTATTAGGCAGTGTGGAAGAGTGGGTTTCACAGTGCGCCTCTGAATTTGCATACTGGAATAGAAAAAGGTTTAAAAATAGCCATAGGTTTAGAAACACAAGGGAGACAACAAACCTCTGTCTTCATATTTACAGAGCCTTCCATTTAATTCAATCACTGGCAAATTTTATCCTCTGTTTAATTTGATCTAAACCTCTGTAACCACATCATCAGTAGTAAAAATAACGTAACTTCCATCCTTTATTTTAATCAGTTCTGATCACTGCAAAAGAGCTCTTACTTGGCAGTTTGGTCACAGGCAACAAAGCTGTTTTAATTAACAAGAAAGGCTTTATCATTGGGCAGCAGAGTCCACAGAGAAAGTTAAAAGCTTTACAAATAAATAAATTTTCAATAAATTGGAGTTATTCACACAGTGTTATATCACAAATAGTACTGAATACTACCGAGACCCGTGCTGGACACAGTGTCACTATCATGTGCACAACAAAATCAACTCCATTAATCACCCAGCACAGTGGAAAAGGACTCAGTCAAAATACCTGTGCAGTAATAACCAACCCACTTACAGACGATTTTTGACTTAGTACAAAACGAATTCTTAAAACTTCCCTAAGTCAGTTTTTTCCCTGCATCGAAGCCACCACACTTCTACTTCAGTTGCTTTTGCCACCTCCCCAATGACTTGACATGGCCACCATGCTCCTGTCCCTCTGCTCCCCGTCCCACCGCACAGCCCTACATCTTCCCAGCAATAGAACTTGTCTGATGCCCATCTTAAAAATCTGGCAGAAAATTAACTTAAGCAGAACAAAAGGGGGAGTGGGAATTTTTTGGGGTCCAGAGGCATGGCAGGGAGCAGAATATGATTCTAGGATTAGAAAGGCAGGAATGGAAAAACTGAGAGCAAAAGCCACGATCTACGTTATTTCAATTGGTCCCATGCCACAGAACCTTTCTCAGTTAAGGAGGTTAGCTAACAAAGCTTTGTGCCCAGAGTGGTATCCGCTTATTTATACAAGGTGTAAAAATTAGATAAGCTGGCCCACAAGAAGAGATTACTTCTAAGTCCAGCACAAACAGGGACATGGTTTGGACCTGGTTCTTCCACTTCCCTTAGAAGGGTGTCTCTTGGATTATCAGCCAGCCACCGCACTGGAGGCTTCCTCTGCTCATCGCTTGCCATCATGAGATGGGAGGACACAACACTTAATAAGGTTCTCACCAAAATTTAATTGTTTTGGCCAGACTTTGGGTTTGAAACATCAGTGTTTTCTGAAAAAATACTTCATTGTGGAGTTGCTATGCAGCTTTAGCAACCTATGGATGACGCAGAAAGATTTTGCCTCAGTTTCGCAGAGCAAACAATAAGGAAACTTCCCCTGCAAGTCTCAGAAATGCTCAGAAGTACAGTACAGCTGCTTTAATCTGGACTGTTCTACAAACTCCCAGGGACAAACATGCTATGAAGTTGTGCAGGTGGAGCTTAGCTGTCTATAAATAAGAGCACAGTTTGATCTTTGGCTCTGCTGAGGCTGGAGGGCTGCCAAATGTTTCTGGAAACTTGGATGGAACAGAACAAGAACAAATACGATAAAATGAGCTGAGGCTGACAATGATTTATAGAGTCAATGATCATTATTCTGTACTCACAGTGTTTGCACTTTTGGAGTAATGTTTCACTTTTCAATAAACTCTGCTTTTTCTTATTCGTAAGGCTCTATTCTCTATCATTTAACATGGACCGCTCATCAAAAACCCTGAGCTGCAGCAGCTATGGCATTCACAGCGTAGTGCAGCTGATGGAAAAAAACAAGGAGACTGAAAAAAATCGACGCAGAAAAAGAGGTGTTGGCACTGTACAATTTAACCATGAACGTGGGAAAGAGTATATGCAGAGAAAACAGAGGTTAAAACAATATGAACGCAGACTTAAACACAGGGCAGAGCACTTGAAGTATTTGTTCCGACAGTCGTTTCCCAAAACAAAACTCCCTTTTATGACAAGATAACCGTAAAACTTATCAGGAAACCGTGTTTTAGGCTTTTTACTCATCCCCTCCTTCCCTCTGCTGCCGGTGTTAGCACAGGATCCTCTTTCACTCTACGACTTCAGGCAGTCTCCTTACCACAAAGGTTCTTTGTTGGATTTCAGAATAAGCCTACTTTAATACAGGTTTATATGGTCTGCCCTGCCCCTAATCTAGCTCTTGCAAAAAGGTTTACATAAGGAGAGAGCAAGCACACGTAATTCATTGGAATAATGCCCTGAAAGACTTTCAGAGAAACTAGAGCTTAAAAAAAAAGTCTCTCAGCCGTTGTCTGAATAATTTTAAAATGCTAAGAGACCATGAAAGTTTCACCCATTATTAATCAGTTCTATTTTATAGCGCCACTGCAACTTTATTAGTAGCTTAACAAAACTACAATTTTTTTATTTTTATTTACTTCTTCAAATACTTTACCAATTAACTAACTAGTTTAAAAATTAATTAATTCAAAGGAAAAAAAAACCAACAAAAACCAACAAAACTTCTCGTCACTTTTACATGAGCAATGCTGTCTTGCACCATATCAGATTTTTTTCATTTATAGACCTGGTAAGTATACATGACAAGTTGAATTTCTAACCCTATTTATTCCAATATCATACATAAGAGAGAAGAAGCTTTTCCAACAATGAAAGGTAAAAACCATAAGTGAGTCTGAAGTTCTTCTGTGATAAATATTTTATCATAACTAACTTCCAATCATCTGATTTTCTATTTTAGAGCACACTGCAGCCTAATTACGGAGCTAGGAAATATAACATTTTTCTATTTTCACAAAACCAGACATGCCCAGTCAGCCTCCTAAAGAGGTACTGCCTTCTTACATGTTACATTTCACATAAATCTATTCTGTTAAGCACAATTAATAACAACATTAAAATGCAAAATATTTTTAGGATGTAATCCAAGTGAACTTGGTCAGCGTTTCTCCTAGCTATTGAAAATGCACAAGTTTTGCTTTTATCTCCCCCTTTTTTTACAGTCAGGTACTTGTGTGCTAGCTTAAGCTGCAAGGTCTGGAAAACAAAGGGTTGTGATGCAGCAGCATTTGGAATCCAAATGCTGCCAGAAATGCATCTTGTGTAGAATGCAATAGAATCTTTTAATCTTTAAGAATCTTTTTTTACAAAGTGTCAGCAAATTAAGATTCTATAATTTGCTCCCAACTTCACGATTTATTTTGGTTTACAACCCTACAGAGAACCGTTTCATAAGCACAGTTGCATTATATCATGTGTATAAAAATGAAGCCAGCAGAAACCTCACAATTGCAGCAATTAAGCTCCAGAATGAACCACAAGAAGCACCTTTGCTTCACTAATTCTCACACAGACACCATCTCCCTGCACTGCATATTTACTGCATGCCCCAAACTCATCATGTCCATACATTACTTTGGGAGCTACATGTAAGATGGACGCACTGTTTTCAGTACAGTTTTGGAGCCTGACAATTTCTACATACTTTAAAGTAAATGTGGATGGCGTGGCTAAATCCCAGCTTTCAGATACCCTATTTTTGGTCTGATCTTTGTCAAAGATTCATCCATCAAGAATTATGCCAGTAAATACTTTCTAAAATTCCGTATCAGGGGAAGAAGGGACTTAACCTCAAACTCTGTTTAGGAGAAACACTGATATGAACCTCTCATTAGCCAACTTGGGCTGACACTGTAAGTCCTCTCCAATACCAGCAGGGAAAAAAAACAGGGACAATACTTTGTATGCCTTTTACTTCTTGTCCTAACCCACTTAATGAATGTGGCCAGCCTTCCTGGAGGTGAAAATGAAAGTGAAATTTAGAGTCCAGAAATTTTGCAGCTGTTCATTTACCTTATAGCATCCTCTCAAAAACAGTCACTTGACCTTCTCCTCTCTTATTCTACTATTAGAAAGGTATTTTCCCCAGTCTAATAAAGTTCCGTGTATCGAACAAGGGCCCACTAACTCAGAATTGTGCAAAAATTTATCCTCTGCAGACAATTATTTGCCCCGTTTCCCATAAAGATAACCTCTTTAAAAGAAAAGAAAGAAAAAAGCAAGAGAAGCAACATGAACTATAAGGCTCAAGGGAATAATCCATTTCCCTACCACTTCATCTTCAGTCCAACACTTCTCAATCAGCTTTGGCACAGGTTTCTTCACCAAGCGCTGCAGGGCTTTTCCAGCATCATAGTTACTTTCATGTAGCTAAAAAATAAAGAAGACAAATAGATCATTCAGTGGAATTAGCAGTGATCTAATATTGGAGAAAATAAAACCCTGAAAGGGGCAACATGAGATGTTCTATGCCTAATTATTTTTACTGTTGATATATGAAGTGAAATTTAAACAACCTGAAGGGTAATTGGGGCTCTATTAGTAGAAGAAACAACATTAAACCAAGTATGTTTTCCCCTTCCTTCCTAGACTTCTCCCAGGTAACGTTTGAGCCCATAAAGCACTGAAAATTTTTTAGTTAACTTCAGAGAAATGTGGGTTTTTTTTCACATTAGAAATTCCAAGCTTCAACAAAATATTTTTCAAACGGAGTTGTATTTTATGCAGCATATTTTGTTCAGATTAGTAAAACCTGCTGGAAAAACTAACATACAGGAGGGTTTGCAAACCATGGGATACCAAGTTTATCCATCCAGAAAATTCTCTTTATTTTTGTTGCACAGCAAAGACCACCATGTTGTTGGAAAATAAGTATGGAAAACTAACAAAACCTCTACAGATCGCTACAGGAATACATAAAAGCAACTAGGGATGTCTAAGTTGACATTACTGTTTCAGCTGGTCACAGCCTACAGTGTACCTTATTTTCTACAATAAATTCAGTACCTATATGATCAAACGCTGTCTGAAGTAGACAGTAGACATTTGCATCACGGTGAAGTAGAAAAACAACTACACTGGAAAAAAAAAATCAACAATGAACCCATGAGAATCGCTGTCTCTTAACTCTTGATAGAAAACATTTAGCACGCTGTGGATTTATAGCCTGTACTATCTTCAAAGTACAGTGGGATTTTAAGGACTGAAGGACTAGTCAGGAGCCTGCTCTGTGTCTTCTGAAAATGATCTCAAAGATAACAAAATATTGCTGGCATGACAAAAACTGAATTATCTTCCTACACCCAAGAGGGAGAATGATTTGCATGCGCGCTTCCCTGAGCAGACAAGAGGTAGTTTTTCCTAAACAACGTGCTAAGCAAACCAAAGCTTCAAACCTACTGATTAACATCACAGAACTTTACAGACCCTCAAAAGTTTCTTTACAATAGGGACAACCAAAATACGATTCTGTACATTGAGTATTCTCCTGCTTTTCCTCCCCACCCAGGATTTATCCCAAGCCATCTGCATCCCACTCTCCGGAAGCATCCGTGCTGCTAGACCCCTGCTTAATCAGCAAACATTTCAACAAGTACTATAATTCTTGAACGTTATCCAAAACTGACGAACCGAACAGGGATCAAGATACAATTACTGAACAGCGACAAGATATTAACTGCTTTGTTTAATACAAAGTTATAACAAAACCTGATTACAAGAGGAAAAAACTCATTTTTCTTATGTTAAAAGGCTCAAATTTTAGAACAGCATTCTGCTTCAAGTAAAAACAGCAAGATTACCTTCTTACTGCTGCTCACTTTAGCTATTTACCTCTCTCAACCAATTCATAAGTACCAATTATGTACATTTGACAATGGCGAGACCCCTTTTACCCCGGGGCCGCCTCCTAACAACACAGTTTTTTCCTTATATTGCTTCTTTTGTCTGGTCTTGTCTTAACTCAGACTGTGAGCTCTCCGGTGCACGAAAAAGCCCTGCATTCATACTGCATCCCATAGCACGATTCAGAGACTTTTAAAAGCTGTAAGTAAATTACTCAGATTTACTTCTGTTAAGTAGGTCTAAGTGATTTCTACTAAGAAATAAAGGCAGACATCTGAATCAAGAGAGAAGGAAGAGAAAAAATAGAAATTCTGGCCCTACAGAGATTTTTTTTAGACTATAATAAAAATCAGTTTCCACTGAAAGGCAGCTTTGTACAGTTCTCCCAGAAAATATTCTCTCTACAAAGGGTTTGTGCACTGACTTTTGAAAGCCACCATACAACCTACAGAAGGAAGTCAAATAGCAACTTAGACTGCTATGATGACATTTACAGCAAGATACAGACCTGTGCACATATATGTGTGTGCGTATATATATGTGTGTGTATTATAAAAATGTATAAAACGTGCTTTTTTAAAGCTGCACCACCACTGAATCTAGGCTTCAGATGGGACAAGCCCGCCGTAAGCAAGCCAGCATGGCTCCAGAGCCACGGTACTCCTGCGAATGACAGGGCAGAATATTCAACAAGTCGTCAAGAGCTGCAGCAGAACCTGCCAAAAGGTGGGAAACCGAAAGCAAAGCTCTGCACTCCGTGCAGGACTCATGCAGCTGCGCAAAGAAAGCACATCTGTAAGACCTGGTACAAAGCAGTCTCCACTTTCACTTCCTGGCTTTTATCAACTCAGGTTTTAAATAGCTCGTGTATCTGTAAGCACACTGTTTTCTTATAAAACAGGGTTCACTTTTTCAACAAAAATCATGCCATAGATGGTCAGGGAATTTCACAGAACAGAAAGTGCCCATTTCACACAAGGCACTGCGGTCTATCATACCGGCACACTGTATGAAATGGTGGGTTTTGGATACCACACGTCATGCCACGCCACCTTCCCATCTATTTTATTGGCATCTCAGATTTCTGGTCGTGAATGCCACAGAAGGGACTGTGACAGTCTATAAAGCCAATCAGTCTGCAGCATAAAGCGCACCAGAAATTACTTTGTTTTCTTTAGTGAAGTCCCTGCACATGAACCTCGATGTATTAAAAATAACAGCTAATTTATTCCATTTGCTGATGAAATTTCAGTTCCATATAATCCTGAGCCTCCTTTGTACCACCCGAAGAGCTGAGTTTACAGAAAAAAAATTGATCAACAGTTGTTACCGAACACCTCAAAGAGGTGGTCTGAGGTCCAAAAGTGCAGAGGACCAGTTAGGTAGAAAAGCAGAAGTGCACGGCCCTGTAGAACGTCAGGCCACCCAAAAGGCATACTGCATACCTCCTACGGACAGGGATGAACATCTTAGCAGCTGTGTTAAAGAAGAAATTAGTACATTACAGGCTATACTTCACACAAATTGGCTCAAATCTTGTATTATCTGTAGGAACAGATCTTGAACTGACGAAGGTGCTCTTCCACCTCCACCAAGTTATTGGGGCATTGAAAATTTTTTTTATACTCAAGGAACTTTTAAAGTAACATACTTCTAAAAATAAAAGGTCACTGCTAGGCAAAGATCACTGCCTGCAATGTGTTTTTAGAACAAACAGTAATATTCTCTTAAGTGGTGGCCTGAACATTTTTTTTTTCCTTACCAACAACTAAAATAACAGAAGCATACAGGGTGTTACTGCAGTAAAATAAGCGCTCGGCTAATATAATGGGAACAAGAAAGAAAACTAAGCCAGAGTGGTTTTCTATTAATTTTCAGCTTTCTATATGGCACCTACCAGGAAGTTACAGATACCCTGTGCAATAATTAGAACCATATGTACCTTTGCAGAGTAACCATAGAAAACAATGCTTCGGCTTCCAAAAAATGATTTCCTCCCCACTCCCTTTCTTCAGCTAACTGATCTCTGCGAGCTACCGCCACCAGATGCGGCAACACATGAGAGTCCCCACGGCAGCTCGCGCTGCTGTACGTCAGGGCGATGCATTACCTGAGACCACTTAGTGGAAACCATTGCTTTCAAACCTGTCTCCCCAGGTGAAATTTCCTAACATACAACAGAACGAGGGCTTGTAGATCTGCCTCTGTTGAGTACCTCAGCGGCAGCTCCCATGACTGCACCTCCATGCCAGTGAAACGATGATCTCGGTCCATCTGACATGAGCCACGAGTCAAACGATCCGAGCAGAAAGCTCAGCTTGCCGTGCCAGTGCCCACTGCCAATACTCAAACAACACTACTGACTTTAAACTTTTTTTTAATTTGTTTTTTTAAGACTCCTGTGGTATGCAATACCTACTTAAAGGCATGAAAATAAGATGTTGTCTTTTCTACTGGGTACACATTAATTTTTCTCCTTGTTTGCGCTCCAGCACTGGGAACAGATCCATCTTAAAGAAAAAAGGACTGTTTGTTTTGCCAGCTCACCTTGCAAATGCCTTTTTTGTGCATGCCACTACCTAAAAGATTTTTCATGTAGGAAATGTGACAGTGTTGAAGAGAATAGTGCTTCTGTTTCTTTTCCGTGTTTGCTCCCTCCCGTGCAGTAATGCCAAAGCCTCTTTGTAACTTGGAGGGCATCTTTATTTTGCCTCAAGGACAGCACGTGTTTTTCCCTGGCAGCCCTCTTGCCCAAGCAGTTTAAACTGAAAAAAAAAATCAGACAAGCCCAGAAAGAATGGACTGGTCTAACAGGCAACTGCTCTGGTTGCTGAAAAATAGAGGAGTTTGCAGGCCATCAGAACTGTCCCAAATCAACAACAGAATATACGAGCATTATATTTTTGACCGAGTAATTACGTTAATAACAATCACAAAACCCATAAGCATAGATGTGAAAAAAGAGCCATATGACAGAAAGGACAGATGTGAAAACAAGAGAACTGATACAGGTTTAGAGTCCTGAAAAAATGTTACTTCTAGCAAGCAGGGGAAAAAAAAAAAGCTTTTATAAGTGCCAGGAGTACCATAATGCAGCAAAAAGGAAAAATATTTTTTATATAAGTGCCAGAGTTACATTTACTTGTTTCAATCTGGCTTATTAATTCTCTGCTTATTACTTTCGGTCATTTAATATATACAAGCACTTTATTGGCAAGCGACTCAAACATATAAATAATAGCTAATGATGACTGCCTATGGTTTCATTAACTTCTGGTTGAACTTTTCAAGGTATTGCTATAAACACGAGATTACTATCCTGTCATCTAGAGAATCACCATTTTTAGCATCGAAACGTTGAACCACTGTGCCATTGTGTACGTATACAAATGCAACAAAAGGAATCAACACAAACGTACTTTAAAATGTACAAAATTACTTCAAAACAAAATACAGCAATTTCTGCATCACTGGACAGGATTTTAGATGAAAAGAAAAATTCTGAATGTGCACGTGTCCAAAAACCTCATTTATATTACACCAGTCATTAAACAAGGCTAGATGACAGGCAAGCCTTATTACCATAAAGCCTGCGCATTACCACAAGGTTTCAAGTTTCTACCACAGCTTCTCAGCAGAGCTGCCATTTTCTGTCTGCGTGAGGTTGCAAATAAATTCTCCTTTTGGCATGGCTCAGCTGTCAGGCACCTCTGTTCTGTAATGAACCCATGAATTACATCTCGCAGCTCTGACATCTCTGGTCTTGCTCATCAAAATATTGTTCTTCAATTGTAATTTATAACTTAATTTAAATGTCCCTTTTACTGTGACCTTTTTAGATCAGAATGGCATTACATCTGGCAGCTTCTACTTCAGCAAGGCATCCTTTTGCAATTACAGTCATTACGATCTCCGTTGAAAAGCCCATCTGAGTTAGGCTGCATTCATGCTACAATATTAAATAATTGCAGTCCATTAAGAACACTGTTAGATTCCAGAGTCTTTTTCTCTAAGGAAAAATTGCTACTATACAGTGATAAAGTAGTCCTGAACTACTTTGAAATCTACCCAGAAAAGCCAATAAAAGCAGAAGGGATTGGTCAGGCAGAGCACACCTTCGTGGGGATGCAGCCATGGAATTCAGGAGCTCTCCAGGTTCGAGTCGTGGCTCTTCCCCTGAACCACCACTCGTCACACAAACCACAGCCCTCGTCAGGGCACAAAGATCTAAGGCCTGGCCTGCCAAACAGCAGGTAAATACCACCAATATTGCAAGAGCATTTTAAGACTCAAGTAATACAGATGCGTCAAAAGAAGTTTTCACTGCTGCCAAGCAAGATACTTCAGTGGAATTGTAAAAGAAGATGGTATTGTATTTGCCTGGTACTACACAGATGATATTTACTTAACATCCCTATTTAAGCACCAGTTATTGTAATCTATGCAGCCTTAAGAGCATTATAATTATTAATGAGGTAATTGCTCCTCTCACTGAAGGGGACAATGGTCAAGATACCGAGTAGCTCTGTAAAATTGTAGCACGTTTAAGAGAGCAGAAAATAAAGAGAAGAGAAAAGGAAAAAGACAACAAGGAAAAAAAAAGCAGAACAAGGATTACTGCCATGTGGGTTGAGTAGTGAGGTCTTTTGGTGTAATTACTTTAATCCAAGCACCTAATTTAATACAAAATGTAATTCAGGGCACTTCTTTCAGTAGCAGAGCTGACAAATTTCAGTTTGATGCGGATACTCTGTATAGCGACAGACATCTTGCCCTACTATCAAATGGAATATGCTCCATGGCAAATACATCTTATTAGGTGAAACAGAAAAATCTATTTTCAAATTTGCAGCATTCTTTAAAGCGCTCATCCTCCAAAGTGGCAAGATTTGATTTTTATCAACCATGTCTGATACTCAAAAAGACACCAGCCCCAAATGCTCTTCAATTCCAGGAATTTCCTTCCCCCTCCTCTTGGAAATTCTACCTCCTCCCCACCTGCCGCAACACACTAAACAATCTGGATCAGAGAAAAAATATACTGCCCTCTCAGACAACAAAACTACTTTGCTGAGCTCCCTCTGGTGCCCAAGGACAATGGAACCTTGAACCAATCAAGAACCTAAACTACCCAACAAAAAGACTCTGCCCCACAATCTCGTTTTGCGAACATGCTGTCACAGTTAACTGGGAAGTTTTGATTTATAAGTAGTTGACACAGCTCAGCCTGCAACAGAATTCGAAACTAATGAAAAGAAGAAGGTGACAAATCAGTAAGCTACCTTCAAGAGAAAATTACTACTAGTTCTGTTTTTTAAATACCTGCTTTGTGCTACCTGACAGCTTGAAAATATGGAAAACAGGCCCCACTGGTTTTGGGGGGGGAGAAGAAGCAACTTCCATCTCTCCCCCCTCCCTGTTCTAATCTATTTTAAGCTTCTAAATAACACTAATTGGAACAAAGTGACCTAAGATTCTAATGATGGAGATTAAAAAGCCAGATGCCTGTGTTACATCCACTTTTCACGCACTGGTACTGCCAGGGCTCTGCCAGACAGCTCAAAATACAGTTGCAGAATACAGAACAGCAGAGGGAGCTCACTGTGCCCGCTGGTTTTGTGGGTCAACACAACAGCCATGGCTACTGCTCCACAACCAGCCAGGGCAAGAACTTGCCAAATATCTGCAAAACTCACAAGAGCATTTAAAAAAAAAAAATCCTTTCAAAAAATATGAGTATTTTACATAGTCCCCAATATTTTTTAAAAGTAACCATGGCAGTCAATTTTGGCCCTTTTTATCTGCCTGTTTCAACAGTTTCTCCAGAAAGATTTCCTGACTCATCTTACAAATAAAGTGCTGAAGTTTTTCCCCTAAGAGCAAGGATAAGGTTGAATGAAAATTCAAAGTGGCAAAATTGTCTTACGCACTAGAAGTGGCTTCGTTTCCCAACGTGCCCAGGCAGAGAGCGATGGCCCCTGAAGTGCTATGCTACCTCATTTGAACCATGAGAGTAGCTGTTAATTAAGACTCATCCAAAAGGAAAACTAGCAATAATAAGAAATGCTAACATATATTTAAATAATTTTTTATGCTTTCAACCTTGTCTGTAGTTAATGAACAAGAAAATCTGGTCTAAGGGCAAGTTAAAACAGGGAGTAATTTGTCTGGGTGACATCTTACTTAGAACTGAATTTCCTTAAACCGATATTAGACTGTCATGTTTGTCACTCATAATGACATGTTCCCATGTAATGGTGTGTTATGAGAAGTCAGAACAATGCTATTAGTAAAGAGAGATTTATACAATATTAGCATATGATTGTTTTGTCTTTCTTCCATGTAGTAGTATGAGAGCTTAAGCAGTGGTATTTTCTTACCACAGGAGGATAAATAGAGTTGCTGGCTCTTTGATTTCCCCAGCAAAAATAACACGCACATCAAAATGACCAAAAGCTCTGAGATTCACTCTCACACACTGAGTTTGCACGCTGTCATTTCTAATTCCTTTTCTAGGGTCTGCTCTTTTATATAACTGGTGCTCACACTTACTCTTGAATCAGAGCAATGGGTAAGGCAGAACACCGAGAATGAAGTATTATTATGGAACTTTTTTAAAACTGAGAACAAAGAAGTAATTTAACTCCTTCTTGACCTGGATTCTCTGAGAAAAAAACCTGTAGAAACTCTGAACAGCAGGCATAGGTCAAAAGCAGCAAAGGATAAAAGAGGTCATGAGTTTCTGGCTTTGCGTTAGTATAGAGAACAGAAAGGATCTTAAAACAGATCCGATACTAAATCAGAGCTCTGGAGGACAGAGGCCAAGAAACGGGAGGAAGGGAGAGGAAGAAACTACACCAAGATTCACCCCAACTCTTACTCCACAGTGCTTGCCAGCAGTAGCAAGTATGTTTGTGCTCAGTATTCACCATGTTATGTTCTTTCCATGGACTGTCAGACGTAGAGCATCAGCCTTCTACCACAGAGCAGGATGAACTTTCAGACGAGATTTTTCTTCCAAACCTATTTGTCAGCCATTTCTGCTCTCCAAAATCACTGCTGTAGTATTAAGCGCTTCTTTTGATAGTTCTCATGTGCAGGGCTTGCCAGCTCCAATTCTTGTAACAGGCCCTTGTCACATTAAGACATTTTAAAATCAATTCTTTCACCCTTTGCATACCTAAATTTAGATATGACGACTTCCTAATATCCTCAGAAGTTTTTGCCTACTCTTCTGCTGAAGATGAAGCCTTGATTTCAGTGAGGTTCCAACATTACCTCTATGGTGCAAAGTGAGATGATGACAGGGAAGAATCCCTTCCTCCTCCTCTTCCCTACATACAGCTCAGCCTCAATCAGCTGCTGCAACGCTTCCCAATACGCTACACTGGGACACCAGTAACTCCCACACTTTCTTTTAACAGTGCATCAGAGGAAACAGCTCTTGTTTCTTTAGAGAAAGAGAACAACTCTGATCAAGGGAGGTGATCGCAGAGTTTTTGCTTGTGTGCCACAACCAGGTAGGTGTAGGAACAGACACAAGCTTCTGCCTAAAATGAACGTGGTATTCAGGCACACAGTAGGCGACACCAACTCACTCACATTGTTTCACTTAGCTCCATTTCTTACATTATGAATGAAAGCACACGCAAAGTGCTAAGGGATCCAATACAGCTGCAATTATCAGCAGCCTACCAGAAATGCGGGGTT
The DNA here is from genome assembly GCA_008711295.1 of Anarhynchus alexandrinus. NCBI lineage: Eukaryota > Metazoa > Chordata > Aves > Charadriiformes > Charadriidae > Anarhynchus > Anarhynchus alexandrinus. Next base: position 2,535,574 of record VUYV01000092.1, on the reverse strand, counting down.
TTAAAATGCCTGTTAACATCTTTCAGTTTGAACTAAAGACAAGCCACCACTGATCTTCCCACTGGAAGAAGGATTTGAGATGCTCCTACCCCCTCAGCTGTGCCAATTCAACTATTCCACAGCTGTCCGACACACCGCATGTACGAAATGATGTTACTTCAGAGTATCCCACAAGTGGTACATGCTCTGTTTGCAAAATGAACAAAACCACAAAAGCACCATTTTGGAGGTCACATTAAAGTTTTTATAACCAGAATACTGTCAAAAAGCCACAAAACACTTCTCTGTATTTACAACCTTTGCAGATCCTTAAGAAGTCTACAACAATCATGCCAAAAATTCTCCTATACAATTCTCACAGTAGACAGAGTTGTGAGGGTGGGATAAGAAAAGGAAGAAAAACACTGAGGAAAACACCTGTGAAAACAAGAAGAGTCATTCATATGAAGATATACTAATAAAATTTGGCTATTGTGTGTATGTAGCAAGCTATGTAACAAGCTTCCAGAAGGTAACGCATTTAAAGAATTACAACTGTGATACAAGTACATGTAAATATTTGTTTTCCATCTCAAAAAAAAATAACCCACAGGATGGAGCTGGAGACACACTGCTTGCTAAGTCTGCATGTTGCTTTTTCACATGTACAAAACCAGGTTTCAACACGACTGACCTTTAACCGATTTGCCTATAAGGTCTCTATCACGTAAGAAGAACTTACAGCATTTCTAACAATTGCAACAAAAAGGGACTACTACTGCTGTATTTGTGTAAATTACCTGGAGGACACTACAGACTCACAGTACAGTTATAACTTCTGAATTTCAATTGCAGAAGTGATATTAGTGGCTCTGGATATTACGAGAAGGGGACATCCTATTACATTTGAAGGCAGAATCTCCTTTAGACTCCTAAAGAGCACAACAAAAATTCCTCCAGTGATCCACGTGCCACTGAAATGAGACTTCCCAGGGCTGAAGTGTAATTTTAAAACTTGGCCCTTAAGATGATATCTGTAAGTTTTCTGTTACTCTTTGTTAATCTGATCTTTAATGCTTCTTGATATAAGAGTTAATAAAGGCAAAACTTAATGTTATTTCTGCTTTTAAGAACGTTTAAATTACTTTCTATTAATTTTTTTTTTGTAGGTCAACATTGAACTGCATGGGAAAAACTTAACCTGAGTCATCTGACACTGCAAGATACAGTCCAATAATCTGCTTAAATGTTTTGGCACTGTATGTTAGCTTAAAAGTATGACATGGACAAGAAAGATGTTCTCTGTAACAAGCGCTAGGATCATACCTCTGAGAAGTTCTCAGTCCCACAACGAAGGAACATTCAAGTATTGAATTGCCTATGTCTAAGAGGACTTTTGCAAAATGTAATGCCAGAATTGGAGTCTTTACAGGACTCCAGGAGGACAAGGACACACAAAGAAACAAGTAAAAATACAGTTTCACCTGCTTGTCTGAACAGGTTTGAATTGATCCTGCCACAGAACTTTAGTGCAGGGTCGTCTTTATTCTCATTTGAAAACTGGAACTCATTCTCCCCATGCTCCGCAGCAGTATTACAGATGGCCCAGGTTACCCACCAATTGCATGTGTTACAGAAGAAATTTATCCACAAGTAAAACATATTGGCACCACAATTGGCCATTTTTTTAAAAATACATCCACAAGACTTTTTTCTTCCTTCTATAGAAGAGAACAAAACGGTGTGTCAGATGCTTTCCCACACGGAACGTGTCATTAGAGTGGGCGATGCACTTCCAAGTAAAGAATGCTAAGCAAAATAAGGTAGCTAATTAAACTAGCCTGACTTGGAAAGGGAATGAACTCTAAGGTTTTCGATTGATTTCCAAATTTCATTTAGCTTGGAACAGCCAAAAAAACCCCAACCAAACACCCACAAATGGCTGATTAAGTCCTGGCTCTCCTGCATGATTTTCTTACTAAGGATCTCCGCAGGTATCTTGTAAATATAGTGTTTTGAGGGGCTTTATGATGGTATTCTGATTATTAAAAAGTGATGCCTATCCACACTCAGAGCCCAAAGCGAAAGTGCATTACTACCGAGTATTAATAAAAAAACTTTCGCATCAACCATGCTGGCTCTCAGAATGCAATAAAGTTGTCCGCAGTGACCCAAAACAAGGCTTAGGAGTAACCAAATTAGCATTTCCCTTTCCCTTTTCACTTATTAGGAAGAGTTCTGCCTCAAAGCAATGTGGTTCTCCAGTTCACAGGATAGGAGGAACTGGGTAGCTAAAAAAAAAATAAATTAAAATGTTTCCATCACCTATCATTTCACCAATAAAAATGGCATCATGCACTACGGTTCAATTCTGAAACTGGAAAAATGCAAGTGTACTAAATACGCATGTTTTTCTTTTACATAACTAATACTCTAAGGTCTAATGCATCAAATGGCCTTTGTTCATTAATATTTAGACAAAGCACAAAAGACAGCTACTTTTAGGAAGTCAGCCAAATTCAGCTACCTGTTCTATGGTGGTATAACAAAAAAGCCCTTCCTTTTCTAAAAATATCATGGTGAAAAACTTTCAGGATTTAATATGTCCTCCTCCATAGCTCTCAGCACAACAGCCAACACTCATCAGGAGGGTAACGAACTCCAAATGAAAACTTTATTTCCTTCCTAAGGGTTAAAGTGACAGATGTGGCATCAAACCCCAACAGCCAAACAAAGGAACAGGAGTTGAAGTTCACCTGGAACATTAAGTGAATAATCATTTCAATGAGCTGATATATATGTTGCGTTGTGCCTTCCATGATCTTCATTTCTATCTGGTATAATTAACAATAAATCATTCCAGGGGCTACAGCATCTGTTATTACATAAATAAAACACTAGCAAAGGAGCTTGTCAAGACTGATTTATATGAAGTGCTGCTCTGAAGTTTATTGGATTTCCATAATAAGTAATCATACTATATCAATTTTTTTTTTACATTAATTTTCTGGGTTGCATATGATAATTTCTGAAGGAAAACACAACTTAGCGCAGGGTAACATTCTTACAAATTATTTATCAGATAAATCTGGTATGTTTTTAATAGATGGTGAACAGAAAGATTAAAAGGGCACCACTTTGTCAGGACAACAAATTACTTATCTAAACTGTTTTAAGTTTCTCAAAAAAGTAGGCTCTCAGAAATAACTCAAAGTTTCTTAAAATATCCCACCTGACAGACATATCATTCATAAGAAAACACTTTTCTGGAAAAATTCAAAGTGAACAAGGGAAGTATCTTCACTAGTTTCTCAAAATTGCTATGAACAGTGTTAGTACACCAAGTAGATTTTTGAGGCGTGAATAAATCAAACACCACAGAAGCCTAAGGACCTTTCAAGAGCCATTGAGGTCAAACCTCGCAGATTGTATTTTCTTGGAAGTCCAACAGTCCACGTTCAGGCAGAGTAGTTAAAGGGAACTATGCTGTGCCAATAGAGGGATGAAAACCAGCCCAGAGAGGAACAGAGGACTGGCACCACAATACCTACACAAGAGCAACTCCAGCAAGGCTGAAGTTAACGAGGTGATTACAACACCACCACAGGGTAAGTCTTACTGCTATACGTTACGATGTCATACTGGGGGGACAGGGAACTCAGGGCAACGGCAGTTGAAAACATTACACAGACAAACAAGATTCTTAAGAGGATAAATTAAAAGTTTGTATAGTGCTTTTATTTCAGAAGCGTGAAACCCTCCCCCACTCAGAAAAGGAATCAGCAGTGGTTTTCTAAAATAGATGTGCACTAGAAATACAAAGAGAAAAGAATCAAAAGAACAGAAACAAAATATTTTGGGACTGATCTAAGTCTCAGAGGCAAGAAGTCTACAGGTGCAACTACAGGCTCCTTAGACTCCCAAGTGATTAAAGGGAGTAATTAAAGTAGATAGTGAAGCAGTGAAGTTAAATGAATTTTCTGCATTAGTCTTTTATTATAGATGACAAGGGGAAAGAAATTCCCATTCCAAAAGCTCCTGGATGATTATTGGCCTTAAAGAGAGATCTGGGTCTCTGAGAAAGCTGTTGGGGAACAACTTCACAAACTCTAGAGCGGTAAGCCACCAGAATCAGACAGCATCCATCCCAAGAGAAAGGAAGGAAATAAGATGTAAAACAGGTAAGAAACTGAAGTAGATGTGCAATACTTATCTGCAATTCTTATCAAACAGCACAGAACTCTTTAACACAGTGGTTATCTTTAGGAAAGGAACCGAAGGACTAAGAGGTACACGTTCACCTCAGTTCTGAAGTGTATTGTGAAGCACTGAGAAATGAGACTCGACTTGGCAGATGTAAAAGTGAGAACAGCAAGGAAGCATTTAATCTGGGTACAGAATTTGATTTTGGATTTCAGCTGGTTACACATGCGAGTGCATAGAATGTATTTAAACAATTTGCAGAATAAGAATGAAAGTTCCGTTGCTGTTTATTTAATAAGTACTACAGGGGCACATTTGAGATCTTAATCCTATTTTACTCCTGTGTGTTGCAGGAAACAGGACAAAAAGACTGATGCACTCTATGAAAGGCATGTAGTCAAATAGAAATGGAAATAAAACAAAAAGCAGCGCAAGTGGGTTTGGTAAGCTGATGTTACATAAGCAACACTTTTAGTGTTAAAAATATAGGCATTTTAACTTTAGTGTAGATATCACGTTATGCATACCTAATCATGGACCTGACCAGTTACAAACCAGTTCTACAACTTACACAGATCGAGCTTCTTTTTAACGTTCTGAAGTATTTAAAAGCATCATGTAATGAGATGCTTTACTGACAGTAAAGAATCAGTTAAGCATATTTAACGCAATTAATTTGATAAAGTCAGTTCCAATCACTCTAATAAAACAACCAAATACCAACACACTTAGGATACTTCCTCTAAACAAACAGATAATCTGTTCTGTTACAGTGATTATCACTCAGCTTCTGATGTGTATCACAACCAGCTACAAGCTTTTAAGAATTTTATAAATAAACGGTTAAAAACTATGCAACTGTAAATAATTAAAGCAAGCAGAGGCAGACATAATATTGTGGTCATTAGGTGGTGTTTAACACTAGCCAATTTGCAGGAGTACAACACTAAGTTGATTTTTGTTGGTATCGCTATTTGTTTTATTGTTACTGAATGAAAACAAATTACATGAGCCTCAAGCACTGTGAACAAAGTGATGTGTGAGTTGCTGTAGATAGTTACGGTGCTGGACACCGAGGCAGAACATGCTTAAAACTTCTTTTAGGAAAGGAGATCTTTAAAAATCAAATCTGAAGCTACACACTGCATCCTCCCTTGGCAGTTTTACAAAAAAAACATTCAACTGAAGCTGCTCCCAGCTTCCAGTCCTACCAGCTGTCCATGGGGTCTGTATATTTCTATGGTGATTGCCCCTAAAACATGTTCCAGATTTAGCTAGAAACTCATTCAGCAAAGGGTACATCCTATCCTTTCTACAGCTTTCACAAGTGTTAGAACGTAGCCAATAACCATGAAAACTCAACCCTTCATACCTCCCAGATATGTTTTACGGATAAAAGGTGACATAAAAAGAGGAAGAATGGAAATTGTTTATTGGTAGAGACAGCAGATCTGTCTCTGCGTTTCCTCAAGTAACATATGACCAGTTACATATAATTCCTTTTATGGTATTTCAGGAAGGAAATGATGAAGACACAGCAAAGGTCAGCTTAGAGTCACTACCACCACAATTCTCCAAAAGCTGCAGATAGGGCTCTGGGGAAACAAACAACTATAGATTTCACTGTTACCAAAAAATGTGGAATGACAGACAAGTTTCTTTAGTTTGAGCTTAAAAAACATTTTATGTATGATGATTTACTGATGTTAGTGCCCCCCACCCTCCCCAAAACAGTTAATTGTTGTGGCTGCACTGAAACTGTGTGAGCATCTCGACGTACACTCACATCTATGTAACTACTCAGTAACGCATTATTTACATACATATGTTCATGCAAGACCTAACAGGACATATACGCATCCAAATATAAATGATAATGAAGACTGGACCATGAGTGTGACAAACTCCAGACAGTCACTACTACGTACATGACACTATACATCTGATGGCATTATGAGTTTTCCTTCTAGGAAATAACTATCGTTTTCCTACAGCTAGGAGCTAGCTGGACTGCATGAAAGCACTGATACCCAGGTCAGGTGCCAGCTGAATAAGGAACAATTCCAGCTGGTGTGCTTGACCCGAGCAGCTTCCCCTACAGAACATTTGCTAGCTGTCATCTTCAAGGCACCATCCAAGGGCCTATCACTGGAGTTCTGTAAGTTAGATTTTTGAAAACTAGTTGGTATGTGAAAGGAGGTTATGATATCCTAGGCTACTATCATACTCATATTGTGATCCCAAAATCTATTTTACCTGCTAAATATTTTATGCAGTACATGCTTTAAGTAGTCCAGAAATAAATGGAAAACTGTTCTTCTGTGCAGTAGTTCTATATACTTACTGTATTGAGTGCGTTAAGTGTAGTGTCGTCACGGGAAGCTGCCACACAACCATCTTCTGTGGATCCTCCATCACACATGCCTGCAAAAGCTGCCATGCTCCTTTATAGTTTGAGGGGAAAAAAGTTTAAATACTTCAGCCACTGTTTGATGCACACATCATGCAATACACAAACAGTATATTTACACCTTAAATCACAAATTTCAGAGCCTTGTGATACTGTGGAAACAAGTAAAATGAGGCACCGCAAACACTGCTACTTGTTATGCAAACGTGAGTCACCTCAGCATATGGAATAATTAATTCAAAATTAAAAATGGATTTCATCAATTAAAAATTTGCACAGCAGTAGTACCAAAGCCTAATCATGATTGTGGAAGATATAACCTCCAGACATGAGGACAGAGTCTCACCAGAGACAGCAAACCTCTTTTCGTAATCTTAGTTTCATGATGTTAGAAAACTGACTGAAATTGCAGATCCCCCACATCTCTAAATTCTTGCGAACTACAAGTAATTTACTCATACCCTGAATTATTATGAGGCCCACCAGTGCACCTGATTAATCTACCAGGCATACCAGAGATCTGTACGAAACTGAAACGCAAACTAGAGCTTACTCAAAAAACATGTAGTCTCTGAAGGAATGCTGTGCTATCACGGCTATTCCACTGGTAGCAGTTACTTCCCTTGTTCCACGGTACACATCCAACGCTCTTTCTATCACACTAGCACATACTGCTGCCTTTGCATTTTAAAGCCACAGCCAATGGAAAGACTCTGTGTTGGCCCAACATCAAATCAGAGCGTTCTTGCCTCAAACTAAACACTTCAACTTATCTGGCTGACCTCCATGCTACAGCTACACCAAAACTGAACAGAAAGGAGTGACCGTAGCCAACTGCACGTACATGGCAGTCCACATTTCCACTACAGCATTCTAAAGATGTTGGTAGCATCTTGGCTGAAATTACCTTGCTGCCCTAAGGTACATCAGTAAGTCACAGTCATTGACGCCTGGCATCCACACAAGTTCTTCATGCTGTGTCACCGTGTCACCATCTGGGGAAGGAAACGGCTGCAGATCAGGAAGTTTAGCCTGGAAAAAAAATGAAGAGTTCATACAGACATTACAGTTGTTAACAACGTTAGGAGGATGCACAAGTGTTATTAATAACAGAGTCTGTAAATTCTCTGGAATATTATGATCTCATAGACGGAAGATATTCAGACAACAGGTGGTGAAGCTATTTGATCCAAGTTTCAGAATTTTGAGGAAACTTGGTCATCAAGCCCCAAACTACGCACTTTATCCAGCATTCCTTCTTTTAGAAGGGCTGTTCATTTTCTGACAACTATGGAGGATGAACACCACCTCTCAGGCCACCACCAGTGAAGCCCTTCTGTATACAGACCAAGCAGAAATGTCTGCAGAAATACCACAGCTTGAAAGTAAACCATTTTGTACTGCATATGTAGTCCTCCGTTGTACAGAAGTCAAACATTATTGGAAATGTACCCTCAGAGACTGTTTCATTTGTCAAAAAGATGCTGTTACAACTCCTGCTTGCCAGGCTAAAACATACCCACGTAACATACTCATATGAAAGACGGAAAGAATGTGGTTACCATATGCGTCCCACTTTAAATCAGTTAAAAACCCTACACAATTGACACTAAGTTTAAAATTAAGTCCTCAGTAAATCATTAAAACTCTAAAGAGAAACAAAGAAATTCCCTGAAAGTGAGACAGCTCAGTGATATGAACTCTGCCACTAAATAAGTATTACACTGTATCCAGAGACCCAATTAGCATCTTTAGTCATCTACTGCTATGGGATGAGATAGCTGAGAGCCTCTTCAGAAACAGCTTTTAAGCCCTATAATTACCTCCTATACTTACAACGCTAAACATATTTGAGAGGCAACGTTTATACATAACCAGTAATTACAAGTCACAGGTTCAGATGTCTTTCATGTTCTGCTCTTTAATCTGTACTTTATTTCACTTCTTCCCTGGGAAAATGGCTATGTCGCTGAGCTTCTCTTCTGGAAAAGGGTAAGCAAGCATCACACCGAGATGAGATTTCCGTGAGAGCGAGGCATTCTAGCAACCAGGCTGCTTTCACAAATTAACGTTCATCCTTATGTACCCTAGGAACAGGCTTAATTACTAGAGCCACTTCCTCTTGAACAACTCTGGTCATTGATTTGTAAGCCAAAAGTTTTCATGGGAGAACACCTGGTAGAGACCCACTCTCCTCCTATGCGTGTGAATTTGAGAACTGCAATTCTACAACACATTTATCTTCACTTGTGTCCCTACTTGCTATTATGACACAAGTGGTAGTTTGAGGCATCTGTGCACTAAGTAGCAAAAAACCCCACCAGTCCTCTGGCACCTGTAACACACACAGTTTAAGGAAAATGAAGGCAACAGATACTCATCAGAAACCACTGTTGGGATCTCAGGGCTGTTTCTGGGTTCTGCCACATATACCTTATTCTCAATAACGTAGGTGGAGGAAAGTGTATCCACTCCCTGAGTTAACAAAGCTCAGTGTGTAGAGGAGACTATTTATACACTTTACAAAGAATGAATCAGACTTCAGAATGGAAAACAGCAAATAACATCTTCAATCTGACTTCCTACTGTGGCCTACAATTAACCATTCATGTATCTTGAGATTATACCTTACAGTAATTAATAGGATGAGAATATATCCTCTTCGCGATGACATTTGTCAGAAACGTAGATGCTCAGCAAATGAGTGAAAGAATAATGGCAGTTTAAAATATTAAACAAGCAAAAATTAACAGTATTCAAAATCAGTGGACCTTCTTCCTACTTTGTTTCTCTCCATAAATGCATCTGGTAATTATACCTTACAGCACAGGTGACTAATACCTGCCAAAGTATTAGATGACAATTTGAGATGAAATTTTTTTGAAGGTATTATTTACAGTACTCTTATTATGACTAGTGAAAAGACTACAAGTTTAATTGCCAAGGACTTTCTTCCTCTAAATGTAAAACATCCTTAAGAACGTTACATAGGTTCCATAAATGTTTACTTTCACTAGTCATTAAATAGGATTTTTAAAAGAGTCTGAATGAATATTCATCACTTGGATGCAGAAATCCAGTACTTGGACAGTACAAAGTCAATTCCAGAGGTAAAGGAGAGCACCGAGTTCCTGGTGACAGAGTTGGCCTTACAAACCAGAGCGAGTTGTATGTTAATGCTCTCTAAGAACAGATTATTTTAAATGCTTATGAAGGATTTCCCTCAAATTAGAACTAACATACCAAGAAGAAAATAACATCTACAGTCTTAACCTTATTCTGCTCCCCAGCGTTTGAACACATTCAGCGTGCTTTCTCAATTTCTATTTTAACAATCCAAATGACTTAAGGCACTGGTCTTAAGAACTTACAGTTCTTACTGCTTCTCACAGTCAAACAAACAATACAACTGAGGTCTCCCAATCTTTAAAATCGAAACTTATCCTCTGTACAGCATCACAAAGTGAAAAGAAAACCTGCATAGAGAACTTCCTGGGAAATACAGTAAGACACTATAATTAGAACATGACTTCCGTAGACTATGGACAAATGGGATATTTCAATAATCATCCAGAACTACCACGCCTCCCAGTTAAAAACGATTTAAACTGCTTTGTATGAAAATTATGCAGGTAAAAGGGTGAGGACCAGCTACCCTCTTGAACGGCAGGGGGAGAACGTGTTGGTGATGCTGGCACAAGGCAACACCCGAAGAAGGTATTTAGAAAGATGTCTACCCTCACTGCTGCCCAAACTACTCCAATTATAAACACTAATTTCATTTTTAAGATGACTGTTGAATTACTAAATACACAATGGCCCCCCGACTTTGATGCTGAAGTACCACAGTTGGCCAAACTCATTTAACACACAAAAATAAGAAAAGATGTGCAGACTTCAAGTGTAAACACAAGTCAGTGAGGAAAGGCAAAGCCACAGACATGACACCAGGCAGAGCACGCTCAGAGACAAACATAAAAGGGAGAGCAGGTTTACGGTGAATTCTGCACTGATGACAGCTACATTAACAGACATGCTTAAGAGCACTGTATCCTGTGTTAAAAGTTGAATAAATACATAAATATATATGTATATCTCAACACGGTTGCTGTACAGGAAAGAAACCTTTCTCAGGTTTGAAGTTCCCCCATCCTTCTAATTTTGTAATGCTGTTCTTGGGGAACTGCTGTCTTTTTTTTTTTTAATCACTTCTAACAGAACTCTATTTTGTTTACCTACATAGATTCATTAAAAGGACTGTTATAGGCAACATACTATCAACTTGACAATTTTATTCGTTGTTACCAAATTAGAAGATCTACTTTGCATATAACTGGAAAACACCAAATTAATTTTTTATAGTTTATTAAAAACATTGCTTGGTGAAAGCCAGCTAAGAATGCATTCATTTTTAACTCCAGAATGTGCCCAAGAATAGCTTTTTCCTTCATTTTCAGTAGTTACTCATATTCCTTCAATCTTACTTTAGAATTAACCTAATAGCACTTCTGCTAGTAAAAATCATTAACATATCAACATTTGACACAGAAAAATCTCATTAACTGATCTAAGGAATTCTAAAGAACTCATGATGAATCTAAAAAAACCTCACTGTGTTTGAATGCACAAGATTAAGTAAGTGTCCTCTGAACAGACCGAGTAGCAAAAGCACACCCTCTGGATATTAAAATACAAACAAATCCCTTACAAACAAAATCCCTTACCTGATGGCTGGGTCCAACTCTGATTTCACCTTGGGTACTGTTCAGCCTCCTAATATATAAAGAAAAAAACAGTAATGAGAAAGAATTACAATTAATGAAATTTAGGATCATATTCTGTATTTTATGTCATTGCATTTCCAATGACGAGAAGCAAAAAATAATACGTTATTAAGAACAAAAGACAGGATATACTCAGGTGTATTGCAGAATTCACTGCAAATGGCAAAAACCAACCGGGCAAGTCGGGAACTTTTAGCGAAGCAGTTGAAGTCAAGAAGAGGATCAGTGTGATCTGTCCTCACAGCAGCACGAAAGCATCAGGGAGCTGATAATGGCACACACATCTTCCTACTTTTTGACATTTTCATTTCATGCAATATTGAAGTAGCGCTGACTTCTAATCAAGACCCTTTAAAAGCATCTCCAGCTCTGACCTGTGCTTTAGCCAGCCACCTCACCTGCTATGCAAAGAATCACCTTCCAACAAGCATCTGACTTCTACTGGTACTATGTTCCTTCAACTGCTTATTTCAACACCAAACCTAAAATAGTGCGGACAATCTGCCAAGCACTGTGCTACAGAGATTGACACACTGGAAATACCACGTTCCACATAAACATCTTTGTGGTCATTTTCATTTTGAAAGAGAAAATATCTTAAATAAAAATACTCAAAGTAATAATCTTTGAAGAACAGAGCCTCGCATTACCAGAACTGGTAAAAGTAATTCTGCTTTTTCCAGGCAGTCTTCATGGAAAACCATTCAAGTTACTTTGGATCTCACATGTAAAATTATCTAGCTCCTGTTTTAAGAAGTTAAAATTATTATTGCTGCTGCTAATTAATTTGCTAAAAATCACGTCAGATAGAATGCCACAGAAGCATGGAAAATCTAAACAGCAATGTAAACATGCCTTGTAACATTTGTAGAAGTGAATTTAGTTCAATCAATCCAAAAAAGGGCTTCCCCTATACATAATACACTTGGCGCTCGTGTTTTTCCACGCTTTTGGAAAGATGTTTATATAAAAAATTTCAAGTTCCAAATGAACTGTCCTCCACATAGTGAGAATCGCACTCTGAAGGGCTCTGTGCTGCTCACACCGTTGGTTGGAGTTACTGAAACATCACAGTATATGGGAGAACAACTATTTTTTCATGTTGCAGTAGAATTACCCTGGCAAGAGCAGAAGTTAAAGGTATGCCAGTATAAACCAGAATAACACATCTGACATGACAGATTTATTCTTCTTCCTGAATTTTGAACAGACTAACAGTAAATAAAACTTTTATCCCTGAAGAGTGTCTTTTGACCCTTTTTCTTTATTAAATATATTACAATCTAAGCAACAAGGCACACAAACAAAACTATTTACTGGAAATATTAATTTCTCAAGGGCTACAGCTGAATCCATGGCACCTCCCTGCTGTAATCTCACATATGCAGCTCTTGTCAAGAGCCAGATCACTACAATCAATAAAGGCACTTGCGCCTGAACATTGATATTCGGGATACTGAATGCAGACGCAGTTTGAAAACATAAATGACACTCAAATGACACTCCTGTAAAAGAGCATTAAAGAACACAACCAAATCCAAGGAAATTCAATATCCGTAAGATCACCGATCTTCTTTACCTATAAATTTTTCTTATTTAACCAGTCATCTTTTATTTATATTCTGTATATTACATTAAAAGGATGACAAAATTCAGAGCTGCTATAAAACAAACTTTTGAATTCAACACTTCAATAACTGCGAGACATTTAAGCGAGTCTCAACACACTGGCAAGGAAGAGCACACGCATAAACCGAACAGATCACCGTCTTCAATCTGGAAACAGCAAACTTCAATTAATCTTGCAATTTGCTGTTACAGGAATAATGACATCATTTCACAAGTAAGCCGCCACCCTGCAGGATTTCTTATTCACCCTGCTGTGTTCACAGGGATCATAAGCAATGGCTGAGACACAGTTTCCTTTAAACTTTAAAAATTAAGATCACAACCATGAACTGCTAGCCCTGAGCGAAAATAACAATGGATAGCCCAAACCATTAAATACCATTTGAAGTCAGAAAGCTTACTGGAGGGTTTTGGGTTGTTTTTTTTTTTTGGTTTTTTTTTACACGATCATTTGCATACCTTTATGAAGATTTTTCCCCTCAAAACTTCAAAGTATGCGGCATATGTGTATTAAGTTAAACTTGTCCTTGCTGACCATTCTGCAACGTTATTCACTGGTGCAGAAGTGGGGAAACTACAGCAGTGGATCTGCATGGCCCTCATCCAAGAGAACCCGACAGGAGAAGCCGTCAGACAGGAATAAACATGGGTTTTGTAATACTTAATCTTATGTCTTGATGTCTATGCAATGCTACCTCCCTGGTAAGCAGATCCGCTCTAAAACATGTGCCAAGAGTCTCCTGAAAAGAACGAGAACATGTCAAAATGTTTTTCTCCAATGCATATTTTTGCAAGACACGATCTGACACTGTTCTCTTGTTTCCAGGTTATGCAAAGAAATGACTGAACTAGAAAATCAATTTTAGATTTACAACAAAGTTATAAATTAAATACCAAAGTACATTTTTTCAGCTACAAGGTGTCAGAATTTTTCCCTGTGAGGAATGAAGGGGAAACTGGCAACAGAAAATGCTGATGCTCTTCCTTTATTCCCAGAATTCATTTTAAAGCCACGCACATCTCTACTAGTCAGTGCAAGTCAAACATAAAACATGTCTATGCACTTTGTGCCAGCTACAATACTTCATACCAGCCAAAGGCTGCAAAAGAAGTTTTGTACTTAAACAGAAAATTAAGTTATTTTCCATTCAGATAAGAAAAAAACAGCAGTCCAAATATCCCCCAACTCCCAATTTTTTAAGTTACATCACACTGAATATGATAAACAAAGCATTTAAGAATCAAGCCTGATTATAGGATGCTGGAGCATCCCATAAGTAATTGCAAAGATAGAAGCAAAGTTGTGGATGGGACTTGTGCTCCTAACTATGCGGATCTAGCTGGGAAACTCAATGGGGCGATCCAACCACGACCCCTCACATGAAAACGAAGCGTCGAGAGAAATATTTCAGTGTGCTTTTCATCCCCCATTTATCGTTTCCTGATTACATTCCCACCCCAGAGGCGCTCCCTCCCCCTGCCCCACAAGGTGCGGGCTGGGCGGAATTCAGCTGCTGTGCGGGGAGCTCTTTCAGATCCCAATACATCACACTTTTTTAAAAGGGCACAAAGCTGATGGCTCTGCAAGGGCACGCAATCCTTTAAATAATTTTTACTGTTTTCCCCGTCCCCAGGAATAGGTTTGCAAATGGAAAGAAAATTCTTGCTATGGAAACTAAAATGCACTGTAGATTTTTAAGCTAAATTATATTGGCGGAGAGCAATTACAATAATAATGGAACAGCACTCTGTGTTTATTCTACGGGAAAGGAAAAAGAGGACCCAACACTGTATATGAAATCTGACACAAAAGAAACTGATGTAACAAAGCAGTATCCATAGCAACAACAACTTAATATTTCAGTCCTCTTCAGCTGCAGTGGATTAAATATAATGACAAGATGTTCCCTTTGAAAAGTAACCTGTTGCCATGACAACGTTGTATTCTGCAAAGTAAACAGGGGCTGGTCAGAAAGGAGATGGAAGCCTGCGACTGAATATCAAAAAGGCAAGAAGCTTCTGTAGCAGAGCAGGGCAAAACAAGCACACTCTAATCCGAGAGAGGCTTGTTCCAAACCGTTCGGCGAGAAGAGAGAGGATGTTCAGTTCAATAAAGCTTTGTCCTTTTAATTCTAAAGCAACAGGGGAGGTTGGAGGTTCAAGGCCAAAAGCAGCGCCACCGAGAGAAGAGGGTTCAGAGGCGAGGATGAGAAAGGAAAAGCAGACAGCTCAGGGTGGTGCAGAGCTGTAATTTATCAGCTTTAGAAAGAAGGAAAGAGGAAGGAAGGCTGTCAACAACAGTTGCTGCACAATTTCCAATACAGAAACAAGTTTAACCCTCTCCATTTATCATCCACCTCCTTGTCTAGACTGTACACCAGACTCGCACCACGTATGCTGGCGCAGCTGGCAGCCTTCGTCCATGGAAATAACGCGGCACTGCAATGCCATCAAGGACTGAAACACGGCAACAAGAAAAACTGCCACCAGACAGAGTTGAGATGCAATGAAGTACACCAGATCAGCTGCGAGGGTAACTCGGGTTCAGGGCTTGCAACCCCACTGCTGCTACGGCACAGCCAGAGCCGCAGAGGGTTCAAGGCTGGAAACTTGGAGCAGAACTCTCCAGTTTGGAGGCAATGGCAAATCTGCATTTGCAGATTTCTGCGTAGCACTTCTCTGCCCTGTCCTATCCTTGACATGAATCTAAGTCAGTTCTTTACCCAGCACGTGTAGAGAAGATCTTTGCTAGGAAGCCAGGCTTCTGAAAAACTACAGGCACTGCCTGCCGGAGGTGGACCTTCAAGGTCAAGGATGGCATGTAAAAGATGGTACTTTAGAAGCTGTGATACTGCTTCCTTCATGTTTTCCTTTTTACTACCAAAGTTCAGCAAGAAACATGCTATGCACTAACTGCACAGTTTTTATACTGACTTTCATGCCTGAGACGGGGGTGAGGGTGGCGGTACTACAGCAGTATCTCATTGAACCAATGTTCTTCATCAGTTCATTTCACCCAGCAACACATGGTTTAATTTTGTTTTGCTGTGGTCACCACGCACTCAATGCTCTCCACCACACACCGCACTTCCACGGACTTTCTGAAACACCTGCAACTAGCCAGCAACAGCTCAGAAAACACGAAAACAACTTAAGGCTACTATTAAGTTAAAAAAACAACACAAAACAACAACAACAGCTGAACAAAACACCACAACCCAAATGTCACATGTAGGACAGCATTCTCTGCTACCCATTTAACCACTCTTGGCAAAATCATTCCCGATTCTGTGTATTGAGGTGATCTGTAATTAAACTAGAGGGTTGCTCCAACAGAAAAAGGCTTTTAGGCCGGCCAAACCGCTCAGCCACAGACCACCTCTCAAACAGTCCTTCTGATTCTCCTCGGAGCTCTCCAAAAGGGGTTGTCAAAACCAACCTGCTAAAAACCACCGCCTACTGCAACATGTGCCTATCACTAAGGCAAGCTTAACAGCGCAAAAGAAGTTTCAACAAAAGAACCAGAAGCACTACGAGTCTAAGGAGCTCTGGCCATCCTGGAATCCAGCCTGCAGAAGGGGACTGGGCTCTCTGGGGTTCCAGAACAGTGATTTCTGTGCATTTGGCCACCAGGGTGAGGAGAGACTGGTAGCTAAGACAGTGTGCAAAAACAGCTGGAAGAGGTCATTATTTTTATATGACAAAAGATTAAAAGAGGAAAGACACAGCTTAAAGCTAGGACAGAGAAGGGGTTCGGGGCAGCAAGGGGGCAGAGGGTGGTTTCTTGTTTTTAATAAGCAATAACAAGCTACAGCACTAAACAACTAATCTTATGAAATTTAGGTTATTTACAAAGCCTGGTAAGAAAATCGATGGCTTACTAAATAAAACCAAAACCAGATTAGAGAGATATATATTATAGGCAGAATGGATTATAAATTGCCATCACACACTTGAACACTGATGTTAGCCAGTCACTATTATTGGCAAGATAATCAGTTACATAAATTGAAAATGTGATACAGTAAGGCAATTCCTAGACATTTATGATTTCTGTAAAATTAATATAAACCTGAAGGAGTCAGGAAAGAGAAAGTCTCAAGAAAAGGTTTTTAAAAAAATCCTTTTATGCAAGATAAAAAAAACGCTCTTTAGAGGCAGTTCTAAAAACATCTGGCAAGGATCATTTTGTTCCATCTCTAGAGGGACAAAACTGGAGAGAACAAAATTACTCCACTCCAACTTCAGCTGGTTAAAAAATAGTTTATCAGGGCCTGAAAGGAACTGGCATTACATTCAAGAGATTCATTTGCTAGGACATTCTGTTTCGTTTTATTCTGTGCATCCATAAAACAGAACTCAGAACCTCCCTTGCCGTGCTCCACCCTCATCCCATGCTACTGCAGGCTCTGTCTGCAAAGACTTAACTATAAAAGAAGAGCTTTACATACATTTGCTCCTCTGCAGCACTGAAGAAGTCATAAGATTTCACCACAGCGATGCAAAATAGACTGCCCACAAACACAATAAGCCTCTGTCATACCTCATACTTTCTCCAAGCATCCGCTTACGGTCACTGCTGGGAGACAGGACACTGAGCCAAATGGATCCTCAGTTTGGCCCAGGAAGACCACTCTTACACATTATGTTCTTACACCATACAGTTCAAAATACAAAAGGCACAATCAGGTTTCAGGCCATAAAACCTTTAACCAAGAAAACCCACAACTACCACAAACCTGTGAGTTAGGTGCCTAAGAATAACAGAATTGCCCCCCTCCCCCCAGCCAAACAGCAATTCTTGCTTAAAGGCATTGAGTTGGTCCCATTGTTTTGTTTTCATTATATGGGGATCAAAATCTATTTACAGATTAAACAATGGCTTCTTAGCTTTTTCCAACAATTATTTTCTACATTAAAAATTTTACTTCAAGTTACCTGATTTCACATGTCCAGCTTGCACTTGTGCCTTAAACCTTTTTTTAAGCAAGATTTTAAGATCCCTTTTCTAGAAGCATCTTAATGCTCAGAAAATGCTCTTGCTAATGGCCAGCCTCTAATAAGTTTAAGTTTTGCTTAAAACCTGTTGTAACAGTGTGTTATAACACTGTGTAAAAAAAAAAAAGCACAAGCCAATTTTGTGTTCTGAGTGGAAAAAAAAAATCAAACCTGTATTTCAGGCAAATGAACTTATACGGGAACGTTTGTAGCGATTGCTCAATCTAAAGCAGGGATGAATAAACATGTACTAACATTTGTGTCTGCAGTACAAGCTCAAACCTGCTGACTGATCGCAGAGTCAGAACCTTAAGGAAACGCAGGACTCTGTGTTCTGCACCCCATGCTGCTGTTTGGGGAAGGAAGTACTTGCAGAAGTTTGAGTCAGGCAGGGAAAGCTTTTTCAAGATAGCGTCATTTTTCATCAGATTAATCTATGACAAGAAAATAAGACTGCAGTCCTTAGAAGTGTTGTCCCCTACTCAAAAGGTAGGATGGAAGTCAGCAGAATGCAGCCATTGTGACACACAAGTGACTGCAAGGCAACACACATTCTCTCCACATCAGAATTACCTGTGTGGATAATGTTTTGCTTGTAGATTTCATTGATCACCTATCTAATACTTGTTTGCCAATATTTGTTTACCTTCAAATAAGGAAACCACCAGTATTTTGATCACAAGTTCAAAAAAAAAAAAAAGAATTAGTGGAAACCTTTGCATGATGTGAAGTTTTTATCTGGTCTACGTGGGATTTTAATAGAACCAGAATATTACTTATTTGCAAGCAACATTTACACTGGTAAGTAAATATGTAAATGAATTCAACATGGAATTATGTTGCTTTAAGTGTCTGCATATTTTCTGAAATGGCCAGGCAGTATCTTTGCACTTCCCAGAGCAAACATTCACTATTAAAACAGACTATATTGGCATCATTTCTTCAGCACAATCACAGTTCATATTGAGGACAGTGGAAGCAGGCAGCAGCCTAGCAGTTAATTTTTTCCATAAAGCTTTATCACAGTTAGATGCAATGATCTACCACTCAGTCTCTGAGCTTGCTTGACGACACAAACCTCCAGCTTCCTTGAACAGCAGATACGGGGAGAAGCAACAGCACACGTTAAAGGTGATAAGCATGAAAAACGTGGAGCATAAAACAAGCCTGAAGATACCCCTCATTCAGTCATACACTTGGAAATACAAAGCTCTAATTAAAACAAATTACAGCCTAAAGAATTGGAAGGAAGAGGGAAGAGGCAATCTCACTGATTTAAGTCTTGAAAAAAAGCTAAAATGAAGGCAGAACAAAGGGAAGTAAGACTATCAAGTACTTGGCCACTCTTTCTTCATCCAAAGGACAAAACACAAGCGTTACCCATAATATATTTGTAACTTCAGTGGTTCAGAGCGGAACTGTAACTCCCCAGACCACCTATCAACAGTCTCTGAACTGGAGAGAATCTTCTGGGCATCCAGCCAGCTTCAAACTTCACCATTAGCAGGAACTGCACAGGCACACACCACAGGCTGAGTGAGGAGAGAGGGTCTTTTCAGCACACTAAATGTCTTGCCATACCACAGATAACTTACAGCAGACAGTCTTACTTCTACTACCAAGGGGTTTTTTGGTTTGCCTTTTTTGGGGGGAGAGTAGGGGGGGGTGGGCTGTTGGCTGGTTGGTTTTTCTGGGGTGGTGGAAGTTGGTTTTCTATTTGTGGTGGTGTTTTTTTTAAACCAAAGTGCAACAGTCTTGTACAGCTATGCACAAACCTAAGGAACTGCTTTTGTTATGAACTGGCCGACCAACCCCACAACTGGCAATACAGGAGAAAGACATTTGTGTTGAAGCATGTGGAAAGGAAAAATTGAGATCTCAAAAAATGCTGAAGGTCTGCCGTGAGAGGAGTACTGCCACAGGGAATAAAAATATCTATACATTTGCCAAGAGCAGGAACCACCTGATTCCACACGAGCACAGCACGGACACCAGAGGCACCCTGCAAGGGGGAGTTCTGGGAGCCAACACATCCGAAATCGCATCCACAGGTTCTCATGTGGAAGTGATTCAGTGAAGAATGCCTTATTTTGCATATTATTCCATCACTATTCATTTTGCCAAATGTAATACTTTTGTTTGACAACCAGATTTTGTTTTGTTACAACATACAGGTATTTCCATTTTTTCTCCACCTGTGCTACTGTAAGTTAACCTTAGAGTTTTTAAAAATAGGCCTGACCAAATTTTAATTTTAAGTTTAGAAGTGGCATTTTTTTCAAATCTCTTTTAAAGGCATGCACAAATTATCACAGAAATACAGCACAAAACACACTGCTTTGTACCCTCCCCGTCCCTTAATGCATTCCCTTCTGCTCATACATCCACATTTAAAACAGACATTAGGGACACAAGGTGTCATACCCCTGTATTCCTGCAGAGCAGTGCCATATTCCTGTACATATTCAAGCAGCTCCTGTATGAGGAATAAGAATGTTTCCAAAGCCCGGGCCTACGGAGACAACCCTGTCGACTGTGAGGTGATTCAGGCAGACTGAAGTTCAAGGGAACTGCGCTCCGTCACTGTCAGCGTGACTTTGCTTCAGCCAGTGGCAAAAGTGACCAGTGACCCACACTAACTAAATAGGTGTTCTTGATTTTTATGCTCTATAGGTATAAAAGGGAATGGGAAAGGGAATGACACTTCAGATAGCACACAGATACAGACATGGCACCAACATGGGCAAATGATGCAGTCTTATTCCTCATTCCTTCCTCAGCTTCTGACAGGAGAAGGACGGTAGCCCCAGTAACGCACACAGCACAGGTGAATGGCTATGGGTGCAAGGCTAAAAGTCAACCTCCCCCTGTAAAGTTCCCAAGATGTCACTATGAGCAGCACAAACCATCCTGGCACATACAAACTCGATACACTCCAGTTAACTCCCAAACAAGTCACCCTGATGGAAGTATCTCCCTCAGCAATGGACGCCATGGCACCGAGATCAGTTCTGCACGCCAAGGGGCCAGGCAGAGGCCGCAGCAGAACAGCGCCCAGCTCTGCAGGCGTTCAGACCCTACTGTGAAAGGGGACACGCTGCAGACTCAAGCGTACTCCCATTCATCCCACCCGGGTCCTCTCAAACCCGTTTGTATTTAGCAGTGACAGGTCACTGGTGGCTGTCCCACAAGGACCTCAAAGCCAGTCACAACCATACCATCATCACACAAACCTGTCGAGCCCAAGTCCTCTATTTTATTCAAATCAGCCTAAAAATTGTTTCGCTAGCCCGATAAAACCGATGTGGGTACTGCTTACACAGCTGTCGTGTGACAAGCTTCTCAATGCACAAGACAACGTTGCTGCATTTCTATGTGTTATTTGCACGCAACTGAAATCAGCAGAACCACGCTGGCTACTTTTTTAGGGGTTTTAATTTTTCTGAATACTTGCGGAATTACCAGCAGGATCACTGCCCCTCCATCGACGGGAGAACCACCCCGTCCTCGGCGTGACCAACGCCTGCCGACGCTCAGCCCTCCTGTCACGTCACCTCAAGAGCCTGGTGCAGGCCCCAACGTCTCCTAATGGCCACCGGGGCACCCCTGCGCCCTGCCGGCTGCCTCCGCCGCTCCCCCTGGACCTGCCAGAAGGTTGTGGCATGCAGACAGCACAACTGAAAGGAAAACTGCACCACGAGGAGGGGGGGGGGAACAAAAAACAACCATATAAGCCCACACAGTTTTCGAGGTTTTGCTCCTCCATGCACCCCTCAGGCAGCAGATCGCCTGCTCAGTGCCCTCATGCACCACGCGGGCAGCTGCACGGCAACGCTGACGTGATTACAAGGTTCTGAGGAACATGCAATAGTAATGACATGATTTCATAAACATTTCAGAAGTCACAAATAACAGCAAAAATCACCATCGTTTAGGGGAGGCCAGAGTGATGTAGCCTACCTGCAGGGGCTGAATGGATCATCCATGACTATGACAGGCTCTTGAGGGTTTAGATGGATTCCTGAACCCTCTACTTAACAGCTAAAACTCTGCCTTTTCCACTCTACCAACTCAAAATGGAGGCACATGCAGCCTGAGAGACCTCGGAGAGCTTTCACTGAGCTTGTGCTATGACCTAAGCCTGCACGCAGAACGCAGAAACTTCGCCCTCGGACTGAGAGGACTGAGCATGTGCTGTGACCCTCCCTCAGCCCCGCGCCGCCGTCCGTCCGTCCGTCCCTCGCGCTCGCTCGGCGCGATCCAGCCCAGCCCGACGCGCTTCCGTCAGTACCAAGGGCGCGGAGCGGAGTGGCAGCTCTCCGCATACCAAGCGGGAGTGTGCAGGGACGTGGGGCCTTCGCTGGGGGATCCCGCACAGCCAACGCTCCCGAGCACAGCCCTTCCCACTCCCCGGATCGGCGGTACGGCACTTGTTATGTCTCCTCCAAGTGAAATACGCATCAATTTTTTTTTTTTTTAAAAAAAAAAAAAGCTTCTAAAAGCTTATTTTCCTCATTCGTGCTTAGCTTTTTTAAAAATTACATTGATTAAAAAGGCTTAGAGGTTTTCACAGATGCTTCACCTGTTTATACACAATTTATGTTCGGAAACGAAGCTGTTTCAGCACGCTGAGTCACAAAATACTTTTATTCTACCTGAACATGTAAAGAATGTGAATCCTCAGCAGCAATGCCACCGCCGCTCACAAGCACGTGCGAACACAAGGTGAGCCCAAGAGGAGCCAGGCTTGACTCACTGTTTGAACTTCCTTCGTCATCCTTGATTTCTGGCATTCCCGTTTATTAACGTAATTTTCAAAAAAATTCCTAGCTACCCATTTATATAACGGTAATATCCCTTTCCCCTACAGCATAAAATGCTGTCATTAGTATACCTGCCTCCATTTTAGAGCACCTGAGATGCCTGAATTTACGGCAAGGCTAGAGAAGGATAAAAAGTTTCTCAAACTTTGAATTTTAAGAGGCAGAAACAGGCTAAGCAAAACAGATCAGGCCACAGAACAATCCCAAATTTTCTCTCTTTTACAACAATCCAGTGAGAACTTTTTATTGTATCATAGGTGGGTACACCTTTCTTGCTGCCCATATTACGTTACCTCCCACCCCCTACTTGGGAGCCTTCACCAACATAGTCTGGCTCCATCAATGAACCCACAATAATAATTCAAACATTCAGTAATTTGAGCATTTCAGCTATCATGGCTCTGCTGAAACTATCTGATGCTACCGAAGCTCATTCATAATCTGAAGGAGCCATTCCCTAAAATACAGGATAGAGGGGCCTGGCTCATGCCTGTAAAATAAAAAATTAAAAAGTAACACAACCAACTGATCAAAGTTCTTAAGTTATTTTTAAAATTCTAAGCTATACTAGAATATGTATTTAAAACTCCCAGAAACACAATGAAGTTTTAGAAAGTGCTTAAAAAAAAAAAGAGACACCCACTGTAACATTCTCTCAGCTCACTTCTGTTGTAACTATCGACCAAATTTTCCCAGACTACAGACTAGAAAAAGGTAACGACTCCAAATGTGGTGCGCAGTCTTAAAAAGCTGACCGCTTTTAAGTAAGAACACTTACAAGGCCAAATGTATTGAGTCCTCATTTCAACTACAGATGAAATCTATTTCTGGATTTTTTCATTGTTGTTGTTCTGGTTGGGGTTTTTTCCCCCTCAAGTTCTCAACATGAACTTGAGAAAAAGTTCTCAGCTTTTATACCACCCTCCAGTCCAGATAAAATTGAGATATGAATACATAGAAATAATGTATTCCAGATGATACTAATAAGCGTGATATCACCCAGAAAGAACAACCCAAGGAAGTTATACACCCATTTATCCAAATACAGTTTTTTTGGGAGGGTTTTTTTGTCTGTTTGTTTGAAAGGAATCAACTGGAAGGCACTTCAACACATGACAATATCTACTGACATGCACTGAGGGCGCTCAGCATCTTCCATAATTCTTTCCTGGGAATATTAGACAACAGTGAGACAAAACAACTTTACTGTACTTTATTAAGACATACCAAAGCCATCTATTTAACATCCCATGGGCATACCATGCAAACAGTCTCTGATTTCCCCCAACAGGAGGATTCCTGATTGTATTTAAAATTGCTAAACCTATTTAAAAAAAAAAAAATTGGACTGACAATACGCTGTAGGAATTGTCTTATTTAAACAAAGTACACCACAAACTGTCAGTGTTCTACTAAGTGTAAGCATAGTATGAACTCATTTTAGTGCTCTGATTTGCGACATAAGGATGGATACTTTTAAAAACCTTTATGATCATTTCACCCGCTATCGCTGCCCTAGGCACTATAACATGCCTAGAATAAAAATATTCTGATTGCTAAAAATTAACCAAAAAGATTAAAATAGCAAAACAGAGCTCTGCAGCCTTCTTTAGCCTCAGTTCACATTTTGATTGCAGATATCCGTTTATCATTCAACTACAGTTTTTTATAAAGAAGGGCAATATTAAGAGGAAGCTTTGAAAATCCTACTTACACGCAACTCCACACTGGCTTCTTGACTTGGTAAGAATATACACTACTCTTACCTGTTTCTAGACCTGACACTTGTACTCCACCCACTATGCTTTCCATAGAAAGGGAAATAAAAAAGAAGAAAATAAAAAAAAAAAAAGAAAAATTCAGACTTTCAACAGGAAATAGGAAGCCATGAAGGACAAGAAGAAGAAAGCACAAGTCACCTTGAATTTCACTCTTGGGAACACTCCTCTTGGAGACACCACAACACTCATTTAGCTCACAACACCCCCCGACAAGAACACTTCAGAAGAAAAAGATTAAAAATAAAGGAAAAGCAAATGTTGTGGAATAAAACCACAGACAAGAACCTGGTCTTCCCAAAAGATCCATTCCGAAAATTCACCCATGCCTTGAATGTTTGGTATTGTTTTGTTCTACAATGCAAAGCAATGTCGTGGAAAAAAATAATTGTGATTCATGGCCATGAAAACTGTAGAATAATATCTGATTATTTCTAGCTCCAAGTAAAAATTCAGGAGCATTTAAATCTGAATACTTACAGATTTCAGTGTCAGACGAAACTTCATAATGTATTTATTTATTCCTGAGATCAAAGAACTGATTGCCCAGTACATGCCAGTACGCCGCCACAAAACCAGGCAGCAGAGATAGTGGCATTTGGCACGCCTGCACCCCTGAGCGAGAGCGTTCAAAGTTGTCTCTGTGAGTCCATACGGGACGGCAGAGTACAAAAGGAAGGACTGGAAGAAGTTCTTGCCAGAACGAGCTACATGTGGCACTGTACTGCAGCTGGGGTAAGAACTAGAGCTGTAGGAACTGAGTGGTAAGATGGGAGCTGGTGAAAAAGAGCTGTCTGAGGCCAAGCGGCACGTCCAACAGCGCTCCCAAGCCTGGCTGCGCACTTCTTCTTAACAGGCAGAGCTGATTTCTGACTCAAATGCCAAAACCAACAGCTTAACTCAAGCTGGTGCCGTCACTGATTTTCTGAAGTGGTATATCAGGTCTGTTTTACTTTGTCCGTTAGTGCTTCTTGACTACTATTCTATACGCTTTGAAATGCTTCTAAACTGATTTCAGGGCATATACAGTTCACCTGACATTTCTTCTTTGACAAAGCACTGGTCTCATCTGGCCGTTTGGGGAACCCAAAAGTTTGAGCAGAATTCCATGTTAGCGGAATTAGTCAGTGTCAGTGCAGTCACTTCTCTGAAGAGACATGAAATTAATTATTTTAAAGTACTTAGCATATAATGAATTTTCTTTCCTAGCTGGCTATACAAGTTTAGCAGATGTATTCCACGCTCTTGAGCACTAGGAACATATTTCAGGTCTACTTACTAGCTTGATTAACACTCCATTCAAGGTGATAACACCCGGCCTCTAGCTTTAACATTAGTCTAGGCTTTTATTCCACAATCAGATTTTTCTCACTGACATGAGAATTACTGAAACATAGCAGGTAATCTTTTACCAAACTCTACAATAAAAAAAACCCAACAACCAAAACCAACACAGCTTGACAGACACTGAAAAGAAAAAAGTTATGCCAAAACGCACAGGTTTACCACTTCCAGCCCACAGAATGACCAACATGGTTGATATTTCCCAAGTCGAACCCAGAGTCAGCAACCTTTCAAATCGAAAAGAAAGGACAAAGCTTACTTTCCTTTAGCACTGTGTGCTCCTACAACAAAAGGGCTTCTTACTACACATCCACCACACCGGTGTTTCGGATGGTTTGGGGAGTCTGGGATTTTAGCAGATTGTTTTGCAAATAGAACACATGCAAACATAGAAAAATAGCCAGATTCCCACCACACTGAGCTGCATTTGAGACTCCTGGAAAAGTATATGAGCATCTTATACTGAATACATAATAAAATCACTCAAACATAAATGTATCTTTGTAGATGCAATCCACAGCTCACGCTTCTTTGGTCTAAGAATGTATCCCATCACACATTCCTACCAGTCAGTTGAGGGGGTCACACCGCAGCGTTTGGCACATTATCTACAACATGCAGTTACTTCAAGCTACCCTCAACATTTTCCATCCTTTCTACGTGAAACGAAACACTGCATTAGAAAAGCAGATCAAGTTCAAGATGAAGTTTTGTTTTCATAGACAAACCACCAACAGGTCATCCTGGAATGTGGGCTACAATACTTTTACTTCCAAAAGCAAAATAAACCTAGGATTAGCTGTTCAAACAAGCACGCATTGTAAAGCAGTAGCAAACACACAGGTCAAAAAAAATAATCAAGCAACTTAGACTCGGGTCCTTTTTCTAAACCTCCCCCGAATTCCAAGACAAAATGCCGAATTGAAGAGCTAGATTAAAAAAACCAACCCTGGCTGCAACCAAATGAAGAAAAACCTACATTTGGAGAGCTGGCTAGTCTGAGTAATTAGCTGATCGCTAAGTGCTATGCTTTGTCACTTCATTGATCTTTTCAGGCTCAGTTATTTTCTAATAGCTTGAAGAATTAACAGCTACTTCCACACAGAAAGTAGGTTTAAAACTGCACTGACAACTCGCATAAATGGCATTTCATAAGAGAGAGCGTCCATTAAACACAGAACTTGAACACTAATACAAATAGTTCATTTAGCATTCACACCCTCAAAACTAAAATGCATTGAAGAAAAGTGACGAAGTTAAATATAGGGGCGAAGCACGGTGCTGTCTATCAGAGAGGTGTATCATGATAAACTTCATAAATGCCTCAACTTGCTGGACTGCTCCAAAAAAACCAAACCACAAGTGATGTTACAAAAACATTTAACATACTGTATTTTAAAATATTATAGGATTTCATGCCCAGAGCTCAGCACCATACTCCAGCACCATCACCTCCCAGGGACTTCACCGACAACACCTATGAATGTGAACTGCATCGATCAAGGGAGCTCACCTTGTCCAATACCCTGTCTCAGACATACGGACAGCTTAAGACACTTCAGAGTAAGGTACAGGAAGCCTCATAAATAGGCAATTACACAATAATATGCCCACACAGGGAGTTTCTTCCTAACTGCAAGCAGTTAGCGGTTGGCTATGCCCCGAAGCATAAAGATTCATATCTGCATTACAAACAGCAAATCTACAATGTAGCAGTTCAAATATTTATTATTTATATGCCTATCAAATCCCCACTTAAAATAATACTTTTGTCAACAATATCTCTAGAAATCCAGGTCCATGAGCTCATTATGCTTTCTGCATTGAAAGAAACAATGCAACTTCCAGTTGGCACAGACCTCGCTGAGCCCTGTTACGCACTATTAATCTTTTACTCGAGTGCTCATGGAAATACGCCCCTAGACAACAAACTCTTAAAGGCTGGTACTTGTAAGGCATTCTCTGTGTTCATAAAACTATATAAATGCAAAAAAAAAAGTTAGGGTTTGGACCTGAAAAATAATGAAGGTACAGTCTAGTATCAGCTTTGCTTTCCAAACACAGCTGATAAACATCAGTTGGACAACTCCCAGACAGATTGAAAGAACTGTGAAATGTAAGAGCACGCTGAACAGACTTTCTTCAAACATGTATTAATTCCCCCCAAAAGTTCTTTCTGTACCTCTAATTTGCTCCAGGCCAGAGAAGCATAAACTAGGAATTGCTGATATGGGACCCTACATGAGTATTTTCACATGAAAGCACGAATTTCCAAGCTTAAAACCTTTCAATTTGATTTCTTAGAAGTGTGTTTCAATATTGCTTACTAGAAGATGTGAACGTATTTTTAAAAGTATTTTCAGGGGTGTGCATTTAGCCAATGAGATAGCTAAGAACTCCTGCTAGTGTTTGCAACCTTTAAAAAACTTTCACAGTTCTAAAAACCTGGTTTGAAGCAGTACGTTATTTACCCAGAGATGCAACCAGGTGTCATGACTTACTCCACAACTGTTATCTACTGTTAATTTTTCTCCTATACATACACTCAGCAGAAAGGTGTAGCGTACCCCTCATATTCCCTTCCCTCCCACCCTCCTATCAGCATCATATTCTTGATTTTAACTCATCTTCCCTTGAGTAGTTTTCCTGCTCCTACAGGCTCAGATCAAGGGTAAAACTTGCCTTTAAAAGTCACTTCACTTACCTTGTCTCTGGATTATAGCCCAGTATGTAGAAAAATGAATCCACTCGGGCTTTAAACTCTCTAGCAGCAAATATGTCAGAGAAATGGGAGATGTTACACTTCCCTCTGAAAGAAAGAGGGAAAACGGTATTAGAATTCTATCTTGAATAACAGCTATTTTAATTAAGTGCCACTGCACTCTGTGTACAAGCCACAGACATCCTTGTGTTCTCATAAATGTCTAAAACTTCATAAATATAAGCCTGTTGCAACAAATAACCATGCAGATTCTTCCCACGGTGGAAAGGGAAGAAAATTCAGTTACAATATCTCAGATGGTGTTCTAAAAACATTCATGAATTCTCATTCCGCCGGCACACAGTCCTGAGGTGCTCAAATTTAATCAGACTAACGAACAATATCTAGAAATACAATCCTGAAAATGTCTGTCTTAAAGTTTTTACAGTCCTATTACATCTTTAAGGAAGCTTCAAAAATTCTACTATTCATATTACTTAAGAAGTCAGCTTTTTATTTAGAAAGCTAAATAAAACTTCAGTTTAATAACACTTTGAAATAAAAAGCAAAGCTATGCTGTTTTTAGCAGGACTGCAATCCTAACAATGCAAATTCCAAACACACACATTTCTTCCTTCTATTTTCATACTTCAGAGTAAAACAAAGGCATTTTTTTTGAAAAAAAAAAAGATAAAAGAAGAAAGAGGATTTATTAGCTTATTCTACAACAGATTGTTAATAATTTTTTTAATATAGTCTGCAGATGAAGTCATTATCCTTAAGGACGAGCACGAAGACTGGCTGTACGAAGTGGCATCCCGTCTCCTCGAGGCTTTGTTGGACTGTTCAACAGCTGCTCCCGTTTTGTCAGTCACTGCGCTGCGGTTCACTGCCGCCAAGTAAATCCGAGCAGAAGCGGGCAGAGCCAACCCGGCCAGACAGCCCGAGTCAGTGCTGCCTTATCTAAACCTGATTCGAGGCCATCAACAAAGCACAAGATTTTGCTCTTTTTCAGCATGTCAAGCTTTCCAGTATTAACACAGATAGCATCTCTTCTCCCTTGTAGTTACTGAATAGTATTTGCTGTTATAAATAAGCTGCTACGGGGCTTATTTAACATTGTAAAAAGGTTTGCCAGTCTTGGTTAAAATTGAATGAAAAGCGCTTTTGCCACCAGTACACCAAGAAGAAGAATTATTTTGCCTGGAATAACACCGCATCTGTTTGCCTAGTCTTCTCAGCTGAGCTCAAAAGCACTGCATACTTGAAAAAAATGCACTAGGAAGTCAAAATACTAAACTTGCTTCCCTTCCTAATCTTTTCGTGGTAAAGCACTTGAA
This sequence comes from Anarhynchus alexandrinus, assembly GCA_008711295.1. Taxonomy (NCBI): domain Eukaryota; kingdom Metazoa; phylum Chordata; class Aves; order Charadriiformes; family Charadriidae; genus Anarhynchus; species Anarhynchus alexandrinus. The sequence goes on along the minus strand of VUYV01000092.1, from coordinate 2,505,585 downwards.
AAAGGCTTACCAATCAACAGCCACCAAGAACTCTGCCTTGGAACGTGAGTTCTCTGACACTCAGCATCAACTACTACAGGTGAGGAAAAAACACACCAAAAGGATGAAGGATGAATAAAGTTACCGACTGCTCTAAGACAAAATCAATACAGCCATCCTGCGAGCGGAGGCTCCATAATTGGCCCTATGATTGCCTAATTCTCAGTCAGTTGCCTTTCTGGCAAAGGACAAAGCAACACTGGATTTCGCACAGGTCACACCGGGTTGCAACAGAACATTAGCAAGGTCCGAATTGAGATGTCACACAGAAACACTGAAAGACAAACTTGTTCACTAATATTTATTTTAGCCCTGGTGGCTGAAGCTAGTTTCCTAGTTTAGGCATTCAGAAAGAAAGAAAATGAGAAGGGGTATTTGTTTTGGTATTTCACATTAAATTCACATTTTAAAAATATTTTGGGGGAAAAGATTTATTGTCCTTTCAGTAATTTACCTGCCGGTTAATAAGCGTTTTCCAGATAAGCTCGTATTGTCTGTATTCATGAAGCAGTACATCTTGTTCATAGCATTTCAGACAAATAGCACTACGTATTACCACAGAGATTTACCATATAGGTAAAAAGGACATAACTTTCATTACACACTTCCACAGGGATCTAACAAGTATCCCCCAGCTAAAGTCTTCCACTGGTTAGAGCAGAAGATTGGTAGTTACAATCACCGATTTCCCAGTTTGTCATCAATTCATTGTGTGACCAGAGCCATTTGGGCAGAGAAATAATCTCATACTATAACAGATCAGAATTTCGCGTTGACCCTCCTTTCATGCATCACAATTCATTCTGCCACTCTATGTTCTCAAACTGTAAGAACATCATGTGCAATTACCCTTATGTTCATCTTGTACACTGAAAATTACTGACGTGTATTAATCACAATTTGCTACAAAAGAATCAGCAAAAATATAATGTTGATCCTGCAAAAGTATACTCTCCATTATCAGCATCTTTAGATACCATCTACAAGCCTGTAAGAATTATTGAAAGTATGAACAAGGCAGAACACAACAACAGTGATATCATATGCCAAAAAAGAGAAACAAGCGAGTGATCTGTAAGGTGCCCATGGTATGCACTTCCCAACAAAAAGAAGGCAGATGAAACACAAGACAGGTTGAGGAAGTGATGGGTTTGGTCTTTCAGCAGCCTCCTCTCTTTTCGGAAGGGGAGAAGAGGAGGTTATTTTTCAAGTTTGCTTGGTATGCACATATATTCCATTTTTATCTTTCCATTTTTATCTTTTCTTTAAAGAAAAAAAACAGAAAGGATGTAGACGAAAAGTTAAAATACTGCCAGGGAAAATTCATACACACAGTTCAGTTTCTCTCTGTTTAAGCAGACAGATTTCCAAGATTGGTTCCACCAAGACAGCCAGCCTCCTGCTAGCTGGTTTCTAAGCATGCCGGGTTAAAATTGGAAGGTGACCTTCTGCAACTCAGAAAAGGCACTGTGGAATTTCATGAGATTATGGTACACCACTGGAATTTTCTGAGTTTATAAAAAAGTCTAATACATAAATCAAAGACTTCTTCCCACCCTTACGACAAGTCACAGCTAGTTTGTCTTGAAGTAAGTGGCTTCAGCAAAGCGACTCTGAACAAAAAAAAACGTCTCCAGATGGTTCTAGTGAAACACCATCTGAGCATTATTATCAGGGAGATTATTCAATTTGCATTTTGACAATATCCATGCACGTTTGGCACGCTGAAAATCTGCTGAAAAATAATGCCTCGCTGTTTCTATTTGAAAACATTTTTAAGTAATGGTGTATCCCCTCAGCCTAGACAAAGGTTAGCCACTTCAGTTAAAAACTTCGCGAGTAAAGAGAGCAGCAACCGCCGGGGAAGGGCAGACAGCACAGAGAACAATACCGGGGCCCATTACCTCCTGTCTGTGCAGCTAGTTTTTAATGGAGCTCTCAGCTGAGCTGCAACAATGCCAAGTGCCTCGGAGAAAAAGCCTTTAACGCAATTTAATCAGGGCAACATACTAACAGTCGCTTTACCAGGAGACGCTATTGTTAATAGTGAAATCAAACACGGAGGAGGGAAGGGCAGTATTTCTGCGGGAACTAGCAATAACCTAAATTGGCAAGGATGGGAAACAATATCTTCTGAGCAACATTGATTAACTGAGATTAAAATGAGATTGTAGAATTACAGCTCCTTTTTGAATGAGAACAGATAACACAAGTTAATTACTGGAGGAGACAAGGAGAAAGCTGAGCAGTACACCAATGATGCCCACACAAAACCAGAAAAAGCACCTCTCTCCATAAGGTTTTTCTCCTCCAGCTCCGAGAGCGGCACCGCATCCTCCGTAACTCACCTGAGGGCAGCAGCGTGGTAAGTGTCAACATAATCGGAAATGAAGAGCTCTCGATTCTTGATAACCGGGTCTGTAATAACAAGCTCTCGTCCAGAGTCTGCCAGGAAGCACAAACACAAACAAAAACCCACCAACACATTAGCTGCAGTCTGAAAGCATCTGCTATTGCCATTCTCAGGTACTTTTTACAGGTTAAAGTTTGAGGATGTTTCTTAGATACACACTCCTCTGTCAAAATGACAAACATTCAGATTGTTTACATGGCCTGTAAGGTATGGAAATAACACAACACCCATTTTTACACATGAATTCTCCCTTGCCATATTTCGGAACTGCTGAAGGGAAGGAGCTTTCAGGTGCACTGGATGACACATCTCATCCACTGGCCACTACAAGTGGTCAGTCCTCGGTGAAAGGAATTAGACAAATTAATTTGCCACTCACTTCTGGTCTCCAGGTTAAGGTTTTGGTTGTTTTGCATATTTAATCTCAAATCTTCAACAAAATCTCGACAGTACCAACTGCTTAGTGCTCTGGCTTTGAGATAAATATTAATATTCACATTCAAATACAGAAAATTCTCAGCGTTAACGAAAAACTGGAAGACAACTTTTTCCATGACTTACTACACCCTTTGAAGAACACACAAAAATACATGCACAGAAGTGTGACCTAAAAAAGCAGCCATGTTATCAAAAATGCTCACTTTTTGACACTGTGCCTATAACCCCATTGTTAGAAGTTTAAAATAAATTAGTAAGAGAAAGGTTACATTTGCGCAGCTTTGGCTAAAAGCACACGCAGAATGTCCTTAATGCCTGCATGAAGGAGAACGTCTGCTCAACTCTGTACTCTCATGCACCAAAAAGTTGCTGTATTCTGTATTTCAAGCATCAACTTTTATCATCCCAATTCACCTTGGAGTATCTTCAGAATTTTAACAGTTGCCTCAAGGAAACTCCCTGGTAAGAACAGAAGCAAATGTTATGTCTCCCCTAGAGGCAGGAGATAAATGACCCTGGAATAGGCACTAAAGTTTCTTCTGCTTCTGTTAAACCCAAGATCACGCTTGGTTTTGCAAAGAGAAAAGGGGGGACTCAGCTACGAGTGCTCTGGTTACATCACTTACTGCAATATTAATCACAGTGAGCATTCATACATGCAAGGCAGCATGAACGTAAAAAACTTAGTTCTCATGACACTATGTCAGAATCACCAAAAAAATAGAAAAGATTCAAAATTTCTTCAGACAACTTGGTCTCCAGCCAGGTGGGAATTAGTACGCTGCCCAGGAGGCCTACAAAGGTTCCAATGTTATTTTTCTTTTCTATTCTCTCTGAAGGCATTAGTATAATACAGCACAGTATTTAAACCATACCTGAACGCATCTGATTATAGCTATGGCTACAGGACACGCACTAGTTTGAACAAACGGGGTGGGTAAGAAACACTGTCATCCATCTTTAACGCATCGTTTCCATCAGCAGTCCTTGCTTCATATCCCCATCCAAAAGGGTTCTTGCTTTCTCGACTGCTAAAACTTACAATTCAGGGCACGAGTAAAGAAGGCCTTGCTCTACAGAGCCGCACTTACCGTTCTCGTTGTGTCTGTCCTGAACCAAATGCTGATAGACTGAATCTGGGACTTCAGACTGGCGATAGTACCATTTGACATTCATAAGGAGGTGGTCCCGTTTACTCTGAAAAAGAAGGTCTAAAGGCATTACTAAAAAGGAAATCAGATCACATCTGACACAATCTTCTAAAGTATAAAATCTGTTTTCACACTGAAGAAAACCTGAGGTAAGACCCAAAAAGGAGGAAAACGTATTTCTACGACAACGAAACAAGGGCAATGTGGTAAACTGACTTTCCAACCAGACAAAGGCAACAAGAACCCACTGCACCATCACGCAGCTCTACCTCTGTGTATCTGACCTACGCCCTCCAAAAAACTAACCCAAGGAAAGAAGAGGCAGGGATCACAAAAGGATTGGAATTTTTGGTCTCATGCAATATGATCTTAGTCTGCTAATTTCTACAAACAAGGAGTATGCATGGCCAAACACAGAAAAAAACCTTTTTTTTTCTGAATTATGTTGCTGTTGCAAAATACCAATAGCAAAATAACTCAATGCAACCATTAACAGTTGTAACCAAGAGATACCAGATTTTTTTTCCCCCCCAAGGACAGATGGAGTCAGACATAATCGTAGATGTTCTTTATTACACTCCGTTACACAAAAGAACAGGATGCTGCACTTCAATCCCAATTACAGGCTCTGACTCCTCATGTACCTCACAAAACCAACAGCAAAATTTACAGAAAACCATCCTCAGCGTTTTTTCATTTGAGAATCCAGCTACCAGTTTGTTCCTTCTTAGAAGGAAACTGAAACATAAACAGCACTTAAAAAGAGAATTTTTAGATCAAGTTATAACAGACTCTCTGCTGCAGTTTCTCTCTGCAACCCGTGGTAGTCCACCCTTCCCACTGCTCCCAACCACTTGCAGGAACAGAGGAAGGTCTAAAGGGAAATAAACATTCCTCTGGCATGAGGCAACTGCCAGCACCGTTTGTTTTTTCTGACTCCGGTTCTCCAGCCCCTTCTGAGACTGCTCCTAAAACATCTACATTTACAAGTTAAATCACAGGTTACCGGACCAGAAAGTTCTTATCGCCTCTCCCGTTCACGTCAGCCCGGTTGTTACAGCGATTTCCACCCTTTCTGCTTAATAAACAACATCAAAATCCTTCCATTAAATGCACTTCTTGAAGCCTTCGATTAAAAACACATGTAATACCACAAAAAAACTGCTAGTGGCAGCATTGTGCCAGAAAAAACTTTACCTAATCCACCACTACCACATGTGCTCTACGTCCTGAATGCCTCAAAAACCATTCAAGAACATACTAAGCATATTTGTGCTCTACAGGAGAAACCTGAACCTACTTTAAAAAAAAAAAAAACCAACCCAAACCAAAACAAAAAACACACCAAAAAAACCCAACACCAAATGCACACACATTTGCAAAGACAACAAGCTTGTCTAATGCATTAAAAAACCCCAAAAAGGACAAAGTGTGCGTTCTGTTGCCTGGTGTTCAAAAAAGTTGGTTGCAGACTTTCCTGTTCTCCTGAAATAAAGTTCTGTGCACCACAGTCTCTATGAACAGTCTCTCTGAAGACAAAAAAAGAAAAAGGAAAAGAAAAAGGCAAGTAAATGTTTTTTACCCCCTTGCTAAGAGTTGATAAATTCTATTAGTGCTAAGGAGGACTGCATACAGCAATGACGGGAAACACTAACCCAGCGCTTCTCTGCAAATTCTCTTTGCATTTCATAGTTCTAAGGAGAAAGCATCATCCCTTTTGTGTCACACAAAGCCCTGAGAGCGCACTCCGAAAGCACCACTTTGGCGCAAAAACTGCTCCCCTGTATGTACAGACAGTTGACAACAAACATCAAAAGCCGATGCTGCCGTTTTCGTGGTTTGTGCCACTGAAGTTGGGTGTCCTTCAAACAGTACAACGCTGAAGCAGCACGGCAAAGGAGGCGTAAGCATGTACGTATGTGCAACCATCACGGAGGATTACAAAATCCAGAATTGGATTTTGTTGGTGGCGGTGGTTTTGAACAGCAAATTACATCGGGGGGAGGAGGAGGAGTAGAAACCTGCGCTGTGCTCTACCATGGATGGATGGGGTTCTGGCCTACAAACCAAACCCTCAAAAGCCTGAACAACCACCAGCAGCCCAAGGAGAGAGCTGAGGAAAGGAATGAAGTTACGGTATCTCGGTAAAGAGAAGAGAGAACAAAGGCAGCAAGTGAGGAATGAACAGATCCAACCTCATACGTAACCATACAGTGACTGCTACGAGGGGACAGCTTTGCAGGAAGAACTCGGAGCGTACAAACTCTGGGTGATGGTATATCCCTTGCACTTCAGTTTTGGGCCCCTCACCACAAGAAGGACATTGAGGCGCTGGAGCGTGTCCAGAGAAGGGCAACGGAGCTGGTGAGGGGTCTGGAGCACATGTCTGATGAGGAGCGGCTGAGGGAACTGGGGGTGTTCAGCCTGGAGAAGAGGAGGCTGAGGGGAGACCTTCTCGCTCTCCACAACTACCTGAAAGGAGGTTGCAGAGAGGTGGGACTCGACCTGTTCTGTCAAGTAACAGGTGATAGAACAAGAGGAAATGGCTTCATGTTGTGCCAGGGGAAGTTTAGATTGGATATCAGGAAGAATTTCTTTACTGAAAGTGTCATCAGGCACTGGAATGAGTTACCCAGGGCAGTGGTGGAGTCCCCATCCCTGGAGGGACTTAAGGATCATGTAGATATAGCGCTCAGGGACATGGGTTAGTGGTGGGCTGGTCAGTGTTAGGTTAATGAATGGACTGGATGATCTTACAGGTCTTTTCCAATCTAGGAGATTCTGTGATTCTGTATGTGTGCATTGAGATTATATTACAACAAAAAGGGAGGGATCAAACCTCTCAAATGCTTTCACTGCCCGGGCAACACATAGGGCCGTGAGTTGGAAGGTCACAGCTTTATTTTTAATTCAGCCAAGACTGTAAAGGAGACGGTGGGGCAACCGCTCATCTGCCCTGCCTCAGTTCCTTGTTACATCACAGAACAGCACAGGGCTTTTAGCAGCACGGGGATGAGGTCAACACCGACAAAGCATGCTGATGCACTGGGATCAAAGAAATTAGCGGTTGGAAGGGAGGTTTTTCCACTTGCTGCCATAAGGGACCATCTCGTTCTCTCCCCTCCTCCCAAAAGACCCTCCCTTGTTGTTCAGTCAATGCAAAGAGAAGTTTTTGCTCATTGCTGTGTCTCCTGTAAGCCTCACTGCAAACACCCAAGTTCCCCAAAATTAAAACATTAAAACATGCAATAGCAGGGTTTTACACAAGAGCTTATAAGGAATTAACACAGAGTGAAGACAGGCAAAGTATTTACTATGTTTTGCAGTATTTTATCACCTCATCACTCAAAAACCCCACACCTTAGGAAAGGGGAAAGAGGAAAGCGCAACATTGACATGAAGTCCAGAGGTCTTTGCTAATTCAGGCATTTTAATTTGATGGGAAGGCACTCATTTCCCAAATTGAAACTTTGTTCTCAGGCTGCCTTAGTGTTCCCTTCACGGTGTTTTACCCCAGCGGTTCGCAGTTTTACCCCAGCGGTTCGCAGTCACTCTGCACAGCAAAAGAGAACATTTCCTCCCCTGAAATCAGACTCACAGTCAGGAGGAACACAGGGAATGAGATTGCGTTTCAGAAGATTGGCTGAATCCAAGAAGTTTTCAGGGAAATGATGAATTGCCCCACTCTGCACCCAGCCAACAGGAATGGTACCAACTCCTTTACGTTGATGACGGAGGTGTGAGGCATCATCAGAGGGGATGATTACAAAGAAAAAGGAATTACAAGGGTTTTCATAACACAGAAAAATAGCTTTTCTTTCATTGCACTTCAGAAACAAAAATAACGTATCTTTCAAAACCACGGAGAAAAAAGATGAAGGTAGAATTGGAACCAAAACAGGTAATAAAAAAATAGACAATCAATCTAAATGGTGTGTACAAGCATCGATTTGAAGCCCTGGCATACACCAACTTTCTACACTTTTAACTTCTAAAAACTAGATTTTATGAACGAGGCATTTTAAATGAATTATAAATGACAGGAAAAGATGAACACCACCAATGTACATATCTTTAAAAATTATCAGGCTCGTATATATTTCAAAACGGAGAGCAGCACACGCTCCACGATGCCGACTGCTCTTCATCATGTGAATCATAGAACGCGCACACATGGCACGACTCAGCGCCGCCAGACGTAAGGAATGCAGCAATAAAAATCATCACTTACAACCACGATGTGCAAGTAACTTTTTACAGAAAAGTCTATGGACAATGACCCAACTCAAAAATACGCTGATGTACTAAAAAGTTGGCATTTGTGCTCTGCTGATAGCAGTCGGGTTTGGGTTTGGTTGGGTTTTCTTGGGCAGGGGGTGATCTAATCTCCTTCCTAAATACCTCTTTGTGCCATGATTGCTGCTTTTTGTCCAATTAATGTAAAAGCTTCATCTTGAAATGTATTTTCTGTATCTACTCTTCAACATGCATGATTTTGTGGGGTTTAACCTGAAGTTTCAGTCTCCCTAAAAATATAAAACGTCTGTCATAATCTTGTTTTTCACATCTACATCCTTCGTTGCACAGCCATTCCTAGACATGCTATTTTGTCAGCCAACTTTCTAAATGTGTATGTCATTTACAGAGCAGACTATACTCAGAGGTGTCAAGGCACCAACTTCTGTGGTAGACTATTTATTTTAGAACCACGTGCACACAAAAGAAATGTCCCCTAGTTCATACAGTTATTTTTTTTTTTTACACCTTTACATATGAAAAGCTGCAGATAGTCACATGCCAAATTCAGACTTGCAGAAATCACAGCAGTGGCAAGTGCTTTAAAGTGTCTTTCTGTCAGCTCAAAAAGGTTCCCTGTGCTACAAAATTCCATTCTCCCCTTAAATGAAAATAGCGTCTGTTGCTGCAGTACTCAAAAAGCACTCATCGGGGGTTTTGTTGTTGCTGCTGGTTGGGGTTTTGTTCCTTTTAGAAAACACGAATCAGTTTTGGACGTTCAACAAGAATTAGATAAAATCTGTAAATGGATTACAGCATCCCAGTTCACAAGCATCTGGTCAACTTCCATTTAAAAATAAGCCTCTCCCTTAAAAAGGAGAAAAAATAATCTTCTCCTTAGAGGTCCGAATGCACCGATTTCCACAGTATTTGTGACAATTCCGAGGTGCCAGTTTTCTGTTAGAACGTGCTTGAAAACAGAGTTACTGCACATTACAATTCATATCTTAAGAGATTCCACATTCCCTTCCCAGGGTTATGACTAACCAAATTGTGCAAATGATCACAGATGTCCTGCAGATTCTCTCAGAGGGATTTAAGCAGCATCCTTCATTACTTGCCCTATTTAGATACCACGTTAAATCACAACTAGCTTTGGAAACAATATACCAAATGCCGGAGATGACAGATGGGCACGCTGGAGCCAGTGAATAGAAGCTACTTCAAAGAAACAAACAGCAAAACAGAGAGAAGGAAAGGAACATCTTTCCTTCCAAGCATATTTTCAACAATGAAATTTTTCTATCGGGGGGAAAAAAAAAAACAACCAACAATCATGTGATTAATTCTAAGCTACCAAATTCTTTGTATTATTTTAGCAACGTGTTAAATATTTGAACAGTCACTCCGCTGTTCAAAATAAACATCTTGTGCATTGCAGCGCAGGGGCTCCGGCCTCACAAAGCCAGTTTTCAAGGGGACAGTATTTTTTAACACGACAAATTAACCCACTCCTTTGGGGCACTGTTTGTGCCCCCAAAAATGATTATTTCATATCTCACAAACGGTTCCAATTCCGCTCCACGACACAGTATTAGTCCGACTCCAACACAAGCGGTACATTTGATTTGCTCCACTTGCTGTGCCCCCCCTCCAGTTGAACTGCCATCCCTATTTCTGCTACTGTATGAGTGTTTTTACACTTTTGACATTTATTAATATTCAAAGGAGGGAAAAAGAAAAATAAAGACTACTCATACCAGATGCCCTGGGGATTAAAAAAAAAAAAAGCAGACGAGAGACACAAATGAAACTATGTGGAAATCAGGAGCTAAAGAGATCCAGCAAGGATCATTTTTCTTCCCACTCTGCAATAGCACATGTAATTTCAAGTTCTCAGGATATCCTTTTGTAGCTGTTTTCTAATTAAATAAGAAACCTGATCAGCTGTTTGTAAGCCAAGGAAACCCAGCCTGGAAATACAGAGGTTATTACTACAAATGAACGTTATTTTTGCAGCTTGATTATTTAATTCAGATGCACGCGTATTAACACATAATTACTTCTTGCAAACACAGAAGCTTTGTCAAAAGTGAGAGCTATCAGTATTCAGCACGAAAATACGAGCGCTAAATATGGCAACGCGCAGTTTAATCCTCCCCGCCCCTCAAATCCACCCGCCCACGGCTCCAACCCTTCTGGTTCCTCCTAACCTCAACCAACACAGAGCCTGCAACCTTTAAACCTGTTAGTCTTATCTAATGACTAGTCCGTCTGCAAGAGCTTTTCTAACAGCAACGTGTGCCGCGATGGCTTATCTGGGCGCGAGGCAGGCCACAACGAGCGGGCGGTTGATTGAGCGCGGCCATGGCCGGCAGGAAATGAGACGGTTGGGTTACGCCGCGGATAATCGATCGGTGTATTCAGCGACGCGCGAGCTGAGCTGGGAATAAGCTGCCTGGGGTATCAAACACTGCCGTTTCCAGGGTAAAGTCCCATTTCTGTGATCTATGTAGGAGAAAGCACAACTTATTGACAAAACAATATAGGATTTTTTTCCCCCTCTGCCTCGCTCTTGACGTTTCGCCATTGTTTACAGCAAGAATTTCTCTCGTGCCTCTTTTATTCACAAGTTTAACAAATGAAACTCCTTTTGGAATGCACGAAGTCAACTCAGTGTGCTGGAAATTATTTCAATCTTGTGTACAAATAGCTCGGAGATGTAAAACCAGCATCACGCTCACCTTCCCCTGAACCTCAAACCTTCACACTGAGAGACACGCGCACAGGAACCCCCCTCCACCTTCAGGGACACGGCTGTCCTCACAACTAGATGAGAAACGCAGTCCTTTTGCTCAAAGCCACACCGTTTTACTGAGAATATTACTTGTTCTAGATCTCCACTGTAGTTCCTACAAAGTTTGAAGCAAAACTGTTTGCAAACAACGGCAAACTTTATACCGTAGACAGGTTATTTGTAGACAGAGTCGCTTCCTACAGAAGTCCCACAAACATACCTGTAAATCTCAGCCTACATACATACCCATATACGCATATGCAACTAGAAAACAGCCATCTGTTTGCCTACACCTTTACACAATTGCAAAACATGGCCAAAATGAGTCTTAAATCACAATTCCTTATCTGTAAGGCTGTTTTGTGCGTTGTGGGGAGATGGCCAGACAGCCAAAACCTTAGAATCCAGCTATCCCTTTTAAAAACACTAGGTGATACACTACTTATCCGCATGTTAATTCGCAGTAGCTGCCATATGTTGTCTCCTAGTGTGGGTGGTTTGGCATTAGAGTTGCTAGACTGTCTTTAAAAAAAAAAATAAAATACAGCTTTCAGATCACCAGAAGAGCTGTACTATGAAAACTTGCCACGCTGCCATTTTATGAACACTACATGTTCTGGTGGGACAGCTATCGCAGGCACGAGGCCAGAGCTCTACAGCATATATGACAGACAAAGAATAATTATGGCAACTGAGAACTAGGGAAAGATCTATCAGAAACTGCAACAAATAGTGCTAAAAGACCGCGTGAACCTTAGTGAATTCAGCGGTAAAGTCCACCCCATAAGGACACAGGTTAGCACTGAATTTCCTTGTGCTTCAGACGCGCTTCTGAGACAAAGCTCAACAAATGGAGCTATCTGAATGCATTCTTCTCTCTTCCCTCTGCTCCTCATAGCTGTTTTCCCCTCCACACTTGTACAAAAATCAACTAATACGGAATAAATGTTACCTACCAGCTCTTAATTTTATTTAGTGTCACTCATAAATCTTCCCTTCCCCTCAATTTCTACTTTCCAGTTGTCCAAAACATCCTGAAATAATTAAGTCAAAATTCAGCCCCGGTCACCCAAGAGTTGATATGCTATAATTCGAGCAAAGATGTAACCGGTATCTAGACCCAGCTTCACCAGCAGCCCTTCCCAGTGAAATCAGTCTGCTGGATTAGTTCTTTGCCTTTTGCAGACACAGCGGCCACTCACCCACCAAAGGAGGGAAGTGTCTGCGGATTTAGAGGTTACAACGCCATTCGGGTCTTCAGGTGGGAGGTGTTACACATTAGCACCTCACTAGGCAGCCAAACCTCACCCCACAGAATCGGCAGCAGTAAGGAAGGGAGCTCTGCGCTCCTAAAATTGCACTTTAGAGAGAAAATAATCCGCTCCAACACATTGATAATAGCTTCATCCTCAAAGACCGAGTAATTCTCAGCCCGAATCAGATTGGGATGATAAACTCTTTCAGACACCTCTATTCCCTTCTTCTGCCACTATTTTCTCCCTGTTTTCAAAACAATGTCCTCTAATTATTTGCTGCCAAATGAAGTGCCAAGGGGTGCGTGTCAGCAATTCCCCTTGACACAGAGAGGCTGACGTTGATTATGCGGAGTGCCAACAACAGGATCTCAGTCTGTGAATTAGGCACCATATGAAAGAAAAAGGAAAGACAAGGAACAAATGAAAATACCATTAGGCAAACAGTCACTCCTTTCCAGGACCTAACCCTATATGGAACAATAACTTTAATAAGACACTTGCCATGAGCCAAATAAAAATTAAGCCCTTTTTTTTTTTTTTAATCTTGGAAAAAATTTTGAAAAGCAACTGTGAAAACAGCCAACTGAAATGGAGCGTTTAGGCTTTACCAATTATGTTAAAGAACAGGTAACTATTTAAAATCTTATTGACAGTGCTTCTTAAAGGCATAGGGCCATTAAAATTTAAGATGAGGTCTCCGGTTTTCTACTGGGACAGAATAACAAAGAGAAGTATGTAAAAAATCTACTGTATGAGTTACTGGCCCAAGTTAGCTACCTTAGGTACAGAACGGCATACTTCTATATGTGCAAAAGAGGATGTGTAACTATATAAAAACAAGTGCAAACTAGAATTGATCAAAATGAGACTACGTGGTTACTTAAAAATGAAGCCATGAGGGCATCGGCCATCTGCCGAAGGACAACAGTTTTCAACACATTCAACTTCTAAGCAGTCTTTTGCACCCAGGCTCTGTGGGGACTTCTCGCCTTCAATATCAAAAAAAGCATCCATCTTTTTTTGTTCCTTTGGAATTCCACTCATATTCACGCCCCAGAAAACGTGATCAATCAGCAACTGACACCATCTTCTGGTTTTAATAAGATTACAAAAGAGGTCAAGTGGGACCAAACAAGAAACTACTCTACGCAGTCTTTGCCCACGTTATTTGTGTTTTCTACCCCAATTCCTGAGGCAACTTCCTCCTTACCTACAACACTCAGGATTAATCCCATCTTCCCTACTTTTAGCTGGTGGTGACACAGAACCAGAGGATCAGAAACAGAACACTTACATCCCACAATACATCAAACATCAGATATTAAATATATATATTCACTCATAGGCTTTCAACCTTTGGGCAATCCCGAAACAGAATTGAACACAGTCTCATTCCAGTTTTCAAGGAGAAAAAGAGCATTACTCATTTCAGGTCACGACCATAAAACAAACTGTACTATTTACTGCATAAACTTTTTGGCTTTACTGGAAACAAAGCTGCTTACCGTGCCAAGATCTAGCAAGTCACCTGTTTTCCTGTCAGTGAAATACACTTAAGTACAACAATACCCTTAAAATTTCACTGCAATTCTAAATGACAAAAGATAATTTCTTCTTGTAAAAAAAAAAAAGCAGTTATGCTTAAAAACCGACCAGCTTAAAATAAAACTATCATAAGATCTTTCATGGAGGTTATGGGTCATCGCTTACTACCTCATTTAATCCCTTTGTGGTATCTTTCTGCTCCGTTTCCCTTTTATGTTCTTTGAATCCCATCTGTGGTTCACGGTGTCAGTTATGCTGAGCAAAAGCATAAAGTAACCACGCAATTACAGCGCGCAACTACCCACCAACAAGCCTGTTTAATTAGAGCTGTCAGGGCCAGAAGACAACGCGTCCACCCATTTCCCACCCCACGGAAGCTTCTGCAGCACAAAAAGCTTTCCCCACCTGACTGCTCTCTTCTCGGGGGGCACAAGCAGCTGTCCGCACCAGTGGGTCCCCAGCAGTTCAGTGTGCATAGATGTGATGAAACCTGTGCAGATGAACTTTTGGCTATTTTCGTTTGAGCGAGCCCCGTGCCCATGCCATCCCCATGCCATCCCCATATAACCCCGCACCGGGCTCCCCCCGGAGCTTCTGCGCAACACCCAAAGCTACTGCATTTCTGTACGTGCATGTGTATGGTGCGCTCTGCTCTGCTGTACAAAAATCACAGATGAAGCAGTGGAGATGCCGTATGTCAGCCATTATTTCTATGTCACGAAAGCCCTACACGGAAGACACAAACAGGGGTGAGAATTCATTAATAGGCTGTAATTAAAATCACTACTAGAGAAAGCACTAAGCATAAGCACTATTTTTGATCGCAGCATCTCTGCTCGTGTTAGCTGCTTCTACCAACTCCACTTTGATTACAGATTATGCCTTTCCCAGCGAAGCCAATTTGGCAGCAAGCTGCTGACACGGTATTGATAGCGACCCTCCTTAACACCCGGGCTCATTACCATTTCTATTGCCGCACCGCATACGATACGCATTGTACATCAAACACACTCGGTGTCAAGCATAATAAGCAAACAGTTACCTAACAACTAATGGTATTACAAATGCATTTAACTAATCATTGAATATATGCTCTGGTAATTAAATTCCATTAAGGTTTTTTAAGCATCATCCTAAAGAAACGCAACAGTGAAGTGAAGATACCATTCAGACTACGCCTGACATTTGCCATTAAATGTCATTTATAGGATATAGCTCAAATCTAATTGTTGAGCACCACCGGCCGCAGTATTTATCACTTCTATTAAAACAAGCAGCACACAGCAGAGGGACTATTTGAAGCCATCATATACAGTTTAAATAGATTTCTCACCTTTTAAATATCAAGAGGCCACATTTTCTTTAACATCTCACTAAGGGGTTTACCTTTTAACAGAGAGATACCGAGAGCTGAAAGGATAAAACAATCAGGAGAGAGTTTGCTCTGCAAACCCAGCACAGAGTTTGAACAGTCATATGGCTGTTAAAATATTGCCTAATAGTCAGGGGAATTTTATGACAGGAAAAATTTCAGCACCTCTGCAAACTGGCCGGCTCTGCTAGCGAGCCGGGGTTTAAAATTATAAAAAGGAAAGAAAGGAAAAAAAAAAGACTGATCAGCCAGATCCTGTGACTTGGCTATTTCCCCACAGAATCAAATGCTGTTCCTATGAGGAAACAAAGTGTATTTGGAAAATAAGCACCTGGAAAGTAAATATTTCCTTGTGCAGGTTCTGGGAGGATGTAAGCATTTGCTTATGAAAGAGGCAGTTACTAAAACGTTTACATCCTCTAAGGAACTGCACCTAACACACCACCTCATAGAAAAAGGTAACATTTTAATCCAGAAAAAAAATGAGTTTTCTACACATGTGCTTCATATATTAGGGTGTTCAGCCACTGGCTGATAAAAAGGGTCACGACATAGCCTTAATAAAAATAATCCTGACAGTAATTCATGTGAAACAAACCAGAGCAGCTCATCAAGAAAAGAAAACAGCAGGCTTAAAAACATGTCAAGTTGCAGAAGATAGGACTGTATCTGACTACGCAGGGAATTTCTAACACAGATTGCTGCTGTCTGGTGCGACACCAATAGCTAGAATCAGCAACACTAGACTTTATATTTTTTCTTTGTATTTATATGTAAATCAGTACTAAATAAATATACCCCAAACCAGGTCCAAAGGCTGCAATCTAATCTAAACCTGTAGATCGGAAAGATGGCCTCCATTCATCTGGAAATAGCTAGATATTGAAAATGCTAAAATCAGAACTAACTACACTGGAGAATGAAATGGATGTATTTACCTCCTATAAAATAAAAATGCTCAAAGGAGAAGTTGGGAGAGAGGAACAAAGAAAAAAAAACTTTTCTCAGGTGCTGAAAGTCAGGCGTGAACATGCAGACAACTAAGGTGAACCACAAGAAAAGGAGTTCTGAAACAAAGATATATAGTTTTTAAACATATAGTACACATATAAGGGACACCATCTGCACTCTCATTTGAATTGAGATGAAAGTGAACGCAGACAGCCAAGCCAATATGCAATTCTCAGGCTAATCATTTGTCTTGGGCAGTACAACCCTCGCTGCACTACAACTTTAACAAATGAAGCTACTAATAGCTTCCATTGAAAAAAGTCAAGGTGTTAATTCAGTCAGAGATCCAGAAGTACAACGCTTCGAGAGCAACTAGGAGTTCCATAAACCACTCAGTCCTCCTGTAGAATTCAAATTCATTTACTTTATTGCTAGAGGCATCGGATGGAACCCGCCATTGCCAGATTCAAATGCTCAACTCGGAAACCATCAGGTATTGTTATTGAAAGTTTATACCTTTACCATTGTTCTGGGCACAAGGATTTATACGAGGGTATCATGATAACCACTTTTTCAGTTGGTTGTTTTTGTTGGTTTAGGTTGTTGGGGTTTTTTTTAACAAACTTATTGAAAACAACAGGACACCTGATTAAGAATTCTGTGTGGAATCATTACCTATAATTGCAGAAACTGGCAAAGTACCTTACAAAAAAGAAAAAATTTCATAAAGCAAACCAAAACACCCGAACCAAGAGTTACTAAGTTATTAAGGAAATTTGCATAAAACCTTATTTGACTGGTTTAGATATAGCTCATTATTTACACTAGCTTCCCTTTACCAAATACAATCTTCTCAGCATGACTAAAAAAAATTGTTTTTAAAATCACCATGAGCTTAGCTCTTCAAACTGCTTACCGGGAGTGTCACTTGGCAGGGGGAAAAGTGACATTATGCACTAAAACTAGGCGCTTTCCCTCTCTGATGCGCACATTAGAGGGAGAAGCCTATTTAAATCACTGTTGAAGCACATATTTGAGAAGCTTGTGCAATTGTCTTCAGCTGTGGCCATGCCATCTCCCTGAGCGCGGCGTTCAGTCGCGTACGTGCCCGCGCACACCGGCACAGGGCACAGACCACGTGCTCGAACACTTTGAAAGTTGTGAGAATGCTGCCAGGATGGACGGGACCTCTGATATTATTGGAACTGGAGGGGGAAAAGAAAGAAGTAGTCCTAGGCACCCTGGGAGCCTGACCCTAAAAGATGCGGAGCTACCTGAGTATTTATTACCTTAGAAAAGTGAAATAAAATATTCATGCACTGGCACAAGCAACACTGACAAATCTGTTTTCCAACAGTTGAACTACTGTAAACTATAGCACTTGTCCTACAAGTGCTTTCCAATGAGTACAGGAATAAATGAATCTTTAATATAATGCAATATTAGCTCAAATTTAAATATTTACTGCGCAGTTAGTGTATTCCAAATGCGGGCACGCTCCAGATACTCTCCCAGCTGTTTATCCTCCTGGCCCAATCTCTTCATGGCAAAGAGCACCCTTGGTGTAATCACCTCTCCACCTTCCGTATGGAAGGACAAGTATCAAACACCAACGGCAGCTCCTGTCTGAGCCCTCTCCGGCACCAAGAACAGCCCGCGTGGGGAACGCGGCACGTGCCAAGGCCGCGCCGGTCCTAACCAGGAGCGGAGCTCACGCGGTCCCCAGAATTACAGCAGGGGACAGGGGAGATGGCAGAGAGCAGCCCGACAGCTGCCGTTTCCAGCGGAAAGATTTATGATGATATCTTACCACAGTTCATGGAATTTTGCACTTCAGAGTGTGAAGTTTTCAGCCTGACGTACTTCAAAACTCAAACAGCTCATACTGAAAGAACGTTCTCAGGGCTCAGAAAAGCACACAGAAACAGCATCTGAAATCAGTATACAGTTTTCAGGTATTTCCTTAGAAATCTGCCTCAGCTAATGCAGGGAAGCTCTCAATCACAGTCCATACTGGTGGTCATAATCTTCTTGATCATAAGCACAGCACAGGGAGCAAGAATTCCTGGGTTTACGAACAATTTTGTAATACAAATATGTGAAATACTACAGCACATCAGAACCAGAAAACTAACACCAAATAATAGCTTCCTTTTTCAAAAACCTATTTGTCAATCTTTTCAGCAACCGACATTGTGAAAAGCAGCCAAGGTAATGCCCTTTCTGCAGATTTCTCGACACACATTGCATGCATTGTGTGATATTATACATTATGCACCTTCTGCCTCACAAGGTCCTAAGGTTCAGATGTATCAAAGCACCCAATTGCCTTTTTTTTTCCTTTTTTTTTTTAAACATGAAGAATATGAAAGCACACGCTGAAGCGGGTCCTTGTTAGCAGGCCCATTTTCATCTCTTTAAACTCAAAGAGAGCAATTCCCTTGAAAACTGTCACAGCATTTTCACAATCCATAAAGAGGAAGTTCAACAGCCTTAGGTCACTAATCATAACTACAGTAGATATAGAGCATAAATTATGTCTTTCTATTTCACAGTAGTGAATCATGTATATTCTTTTATCTTAATTACTTGATTCTTTCCATAAATCGAATATTCCAGACATGTTTGTAGCCAGTAGGGTGTAAACAGCTGCAAATCTTTTCTCTAAAGTAATATTCCTAGCATTAATGTTCCATCTCCTTTCCTCGCTGCAAGGTTACGTGCAAACCCCATCTCAACCATTCCCTTCCTTTGCTTTTCCTACATACAAACATACGGATGCCACATTTATCGTCGTTTCTACTGCAGATACTTGTAAAGAAATTGGTAAAGCTGTCAAGTGGCCTTAACTTTAATCAAGAATCTTTTCCATGTATGACAGCACTGTTGTGCAGGTGAAGTTGCACATATTTTATACTGCAGCTACTGTGCATTTCTTAGATACTTAACGCGGTTCATGACGATGGTATTACACCGAGTCATAAACGTGAGATACAGACTTCCTAGGGTGTTCGCTCACCGTAAAGCATTAGTTAGCTTTCCCAGCAAAATTAGGATACGGGGCACAAAAGAGCAAGTGCACACACTTTGGGGGGGTTTGGCTATTTGTAAAAAGCTCCTCTGAGTCAGACATCCACTGGAATTCTCCAACTACAAACCACAGCAGAAGGGCCAAATCTTTCTTCCCCACAGTCACCAGTACGAGACACAGCCAGCAGCCGCTCCTTTACAATCCCGTGTCGTAAGGAGCTAAATCGATTATTCGACCTCCCAAAATCCTCACGCTGCCTGTGACTGTACTGAACACACTTCATGGAAACCTCAACTCTAGAAGAAAACAGCTTTGCACAAATACTTAGCTATGAAATCTGGACAAGCAAGACCCAAAAGTTCAACAACTAGTGATGTGTGAGATATAAGAGGAAAGGAATTTGTAAATAGAACAGCCTTCCTTACAGCTCATCAAATCTTATTTACAGTGTCCTAGACTAGAGTCTGCAGCACTGGTCGTACAGGCTGATTCCAACACTTGTCCCAGCAAAGATCCTACACGCACCCTGAGATGGAGACGTTACCTCTACCCACAGTTTTACAGCAAAACTACCACTGTCATATTTTGTGTTGAAACTCCAAGAACTTCCAAAGTGCTCCATGACGTTAGACTGAATTTAGGGTGCCTCTCTCACCACCTCTCCACTCTTACAAGATTTGGAAGATGTTTACTGACCTAAGAAGGAGGAAAAAAAAAAAAACCAAAACTAAAGCCATGAAGATTCATTTATCCAGAACAACTGCAAAATAGATTAAGAAAATCATAGAGAGCAACCTGATGGCACGGGACTTCAAGGTCCCTTCTGACCACAAACATTCTACAATTTATGATAACCAGAACAGAGAGAACCAGATAACAGAGATATATGTATCTTTACAATTGTGCTGCTCCAGCTTTAGACGTAAAGAGCAAATTAGTAAAAAGATTGATTTGACCACAGAATGTATCTGGAAAGATAAGAACCACCCTTCCAATTTTGCTACCTATAATTAGACTTTTTTTAACCCAGGATGCTTAAACCACGCCATCTCTTAAGTAACGAAGTACCTGACGCACCACACAGTGAAAAGACAATTCCTTTGACTGTTCATAAAATGCAAACCACATGTGGAACTTTGGTTCGGCAAACTGTAAGCTGTCAAATAGGTTAGGCATAGGAGGTGTCTCTGCACCTTCTCTTCATTATTAGGAAGTGGGAAAGAGAGTTATTGCTTCTTGTGATTCTTTATCGTATGTTGCTCAAGTCAACAGATCATTTTATAAAGCTCATGTTTCAACTGAATTTTATACCATGCTTAGCTACAGATGACCACCTTATAGATTGCTGTGAAGGCGTGCCCATCATCAGATTAAAAAGTCAAGGATTCGTCAAGACTCATCTCAAGAAATCCAGAGAAAGTCACAGCTACAGAAACACCATCCACATCAGGAGGCTCAGCCCATCGCTCCCTTCACCAGCCTGCCTGAGGGCAGAGCAAGTCCTCTCTCATCGCCACTATTTGTTATGAAAATGGCAACTGCTGAAAAATACTTCTTTTCATAACATCACACTCAAATTTTTATTTTTGAGAAGGATCCTTACACATAGATGGATTTCTACTTTATATTTTATGCCATAATTACAACTGGTATTTTGCTATTTTGAAAAGGATGTTTTCCAAATAAAAGGGAAACACAGTTTGTTGCTTTATGCAGCATTCCTTACACGAGATATCCTAACAGTACGTACAGGTGGATGGAACAAGAATTGCTTTACAGAACACCACAGCTTGTATATTTTTCCAAAAGGAAAGAGAGTTCAAATTTAGTTTAAGATTTGCTTAGCAAAAGTTTGTTTGTTTTAAGAATTTTGCATTGCTTTTAACCTTATAATGTGCCAAAAACCAAGACGCTGAAAGGAATAAGATTTTAAAAACCACAGTTCTGCTTAGAAAGCAGAGCGGGATACTTATGCACTACTAATTTAATTAAAGAGTTATTTTCCTTTTAAATACCCTCTAATGGCCCAAAACGAACTCAGGCTGATTTAAAATCAATCACTTTAATCAAAATTACAAGTTCAAATTCTCCATGGATTAGCGTTCAGTGACTACAGCGTCAAAAACGCACATCCATCACATCCCTACTTTTTACTTGCTCCAGGTCCCAGGCAGGGAGAAGACCCGCTTATCTCATTTACCCAAAACCTGGGAGTCTCAGGCGCCTGCGGCCAGGCGGCCCCTAAGCCCCATTTCTGCTCTCTGAGCGGGCCCCAGGTAGCACCCAGACCTCACGTCTGCCTTCTGCAGAGAAGAAAAAAAGAATTTGCGAGAGATCTGAAGCTCTGTTAGAGAGTCAGGAGGTGGAGCTGACTCCGAGCATTTTCCTAAGCGGCTCCGTCGGGCTGTGCTGTTTAGGGGGAGCTGCACAGCCACTCCTGCCCCTCGAACACAGATCCCACCCCAGGTACTCAAAGAGCATCTCTTCCACACACCAGCATTACCTCTCGCCAGCAGCCTGCTCCAACAGGCAGCTTTCCTAGTATTTTTTAATCTACAAAATCAACACCTTTTGATACAGTGTGGTGTACCAACCTCAAATTTACCGACCAGATAATCACCTGTCTTCAGGAACATACTTGCTCTACACACCAATCACACAGCGAGACACGGGGTAGCGCATGGCAACGACACACCAGCAGTGACAATGCAGAAAGCCGACGGTTCCCAACACACACCCGTTGCCCAGCGTCCATCCCATTATCCAGTGCTTCACAGAAAAGAGGAACAATGGCCCATCTTTATGGATAAGGATAATTGCTACCTGCTTGAGCAGCTGCACAACGGCAAGAAATACTTGCACGGGAAGCTACCCAGAACCGAAGCTGAACACACGTGTGCCAACAACCTTAGATGTCCCCCAGTCCTGAAATCTTAAGGGAAGCAGGAAAAACGGGAAGAAAGAGTCCAACCCACTGGCTCTGGGGCAGGGAAGGAGGAGCAGAGACTTCTGATTACACTCACATCTCTACACAGATTCAAGCAAAGAGGTTTCTCTACCAAGACTGCCAACACTGCAGACCCTTCACGCTTCCCACCTTCAACCACGTTATTCTAGAGCACTCAGGACAAACCTGGCCAGGCACTCTCCCTGACCTTTTCCCTAACTCAACTCCACTACGACTCAACTGCACTTTCTCCAATAGAGCTGAAAAAAACAAAGATGTCTACTTTACATATTATTCATTATTCTTTTCTGCCCATGTTTTATTTTTAAGCATCCAGACAGGACGTATAAGCTTAGCAAGATGCTTCCACACCTAAGCTGCCCTCAACCATGCCCGCACCATCACAATTCTGCCAGTGCCACAGCCGTGATAACACAACACCGAAATACAACTCCCTGCCGAAGTCACAGCCAGCACAGACAGCATTTTGGGTACCTGACAGTGGGATGTTTATTATGTCTTCTTACACCTCCACGTGCTACACTGAGGATTTTACTTTCACAAGGCATCATGGCTACCTCCAAGAGCGGTACGAGGCCCATCAGTGAGGTCGCCCTTCCCAGCAAAAGCCAGGCAAGCAAACGGCAAGGAACAGGTCATGCTAAAATTTAGTGACCACAGTGACATTTCACATTCCTCAGGGAAAACCATTTTGAAACAGGGAAAACAAATTTCTTTAATGAATTACTTCCACCAGCTTACGAAGCATAACAATGTATCTTTGGAGACGGCGTAGACACACGAAACCTGACAGTGCTCAAGTACCCCCAAATGACCAGAGAGAAAATTTCAACTTCAATAATCCTAAAGGTCAGAAGCATTATTAAACATGACAGATGCCCTCGCTATTCAACACTAGAGGACACGGCTAAATTTATTCTAACTCCATTTGCTCTTGCTACATGTAAAGTAGCCAATGTACCATTTAATACTTTTTTTTCTTTTTCCTAAGAGCTAGAAATAACAATCTTTTTTTCTCCGTATTTTCAAGTTGACAGCTACTGATTTATTTAGCAGTCAATTATCTCAGCACCAGGTGTAGGAAACAGCTAGGTTTACTTTGGGTAAGTAGCAGGAAACAAGACAGTAGAAAAATAATAAAAAAATAAATAAAAAAGGCAAAAGGTGCTGAAGACCACACTACTGTGACAAAAGGCCCAAAAAACTAAAAATACGGGCAAGGCAAATATACAGAGGGATGTTAAGGAATTCTATGCTTCCTGTATATACAATGAAGACACTGCTATTAAACGTGTTCTCATGTACAAATTATTAGCCACACGTCCCTCTTGATAACACACTATGGGAAAAACAATCCCGATTGTACTCCGTGAGTGGTATATTCTTGTTTTCCCCCGTTTGCTCAATATCTGTTTTCGTCCTTGGCTCACAGTCAGACGGGGGGTGGGTGGGCACGTCGTTCATGGAATTGGTACCAATTGTGCTTCCTGCTTGCCTTTTTATAAAATTAGGAGAAATAACACAATAGCAATTTTGCAAAACAAGCATGGGATTTCACATTCAGTCCTATTTTCGTCCCCCTGCAATTCTTAGAATTCCCTTTTCTGTTTTACACAGAAGTTGGCTCTCAAAATAAAACAGCTTTACAATGAATGGGAGCAATTTTCTGATTTAAAAGAAGCTGACAAGCAGCATCAGCTCGTATTAAGGCACCGTCCGCCATGTTCTCTCTTTGGGAGCGTACACATAGCGTGGTGCACTCGCAGACAAGCGTCTCGCCACCGGCGGCAGCGCAGGATGCTCAAACCGCCCCGCTGTCACAGGAGGGGCTTCGGCAGCCCCTGGCCGGACCCAGGGAAAGAGCTCGCACAGCCTTCGGTGGGGGCGAAGCCTCAACAGCCCCCAGACAGGCTCTCATTTTTCACCTGGCAAGAAGCCAGCGCTGAAAATTCCAATTCTGAATGCCGAGCGGTGCAAAAACCACCAGGGTGAGAACAGGGCAAAAAAAACACAAGGAAAAAACAACAAACACAAAACAAAACACCCAAACACCACCAAACCACACCAAAACCCAACAGACCCACCCCTGTGCATTGTTCTGTGGGGTTCTGGGTTTTGTGGTTTTTTTTCTTTG
>VUYV01000092.1:2413849-2468809 GCA_008711295.1 Anarhynchus alexandrinus | reverse complement strand
TTTTTTTTTTTTTTTTTACATGGGAAGCACCACTACTGACCTGCCCCAGGCTTGCTGTCTCTTATAGCTCCATGAGAGTCCTGGTCTCTTTTGAGAACTTCTGCACAGCTCTTTTTAGCATAAAAACGCCCACAAAAGTATGAATTGCACTTCGCTACAGCTGGCATCTTTTTACCAGGTGGCAACCTGATGTAAACCTAACCCCAACTAAATCCAGAGATAATAAGGCGAAGAAGGATAATGGAATCAACAAAGGAGTGAAACAATCAACATTGGACAGGCAGGCGTTTAAAAGACATTTTTGTGCTATAAGCATTAAATAAAGTCTTAGAGCAAAGAATTTGAAAGCAAAGTAAATGGTGAGAAAAAGTTAACTCACATACTGGATTTACTATGAACCCTTAATACCACTGTAGCGTTAGAGCAGAGGAGGAGACGTGGTCAGGAGTACAATCCATCAAAAATGCTAGTGCTAACCAAGTATTTACTAAATACAGTGATTTGTTGTAATGATGATGGCATCACAGGGAACTATGCTAAATAGCAAGGCTGCATAGGTATCTAAGTAGTATCAGTTTAAAGTTTTCTGCTGTGTACTTTCAGTATCTGTAACAGCTTCACAGATGTACAATGCACTAAAAATCTTATGTTTTTTTTTCTTTTTTAGTAAGAAAATAATGATAAACGGTTTTATACAACAACCTCCAGTATCTNGAACACTGCACTTCTAATTTGTTGAAAAACAGAAAGAAAACTACCTGTGTGTTTTCCCTGCCATCCCTTCCCTCATCCATCCTAAAATCTTCCCAGCTTTTGAACGGAAGAGGCTCCTACAAGCAGCAGCTGGGTTTGACCCCAGCACTCGGATCTCAGCGTGCAGTCGGCAGCTGAAACGCAGAAGTGAGATTTCATTCACACCCAACTTCTGCATACCATCCCTCTGCTTTTTTAAGCAAAGTTCAGACAGATGAAAATAAGAGGAGAGCGCCAAGAGACTGTGCCTTAAAAACACTCACTGTCGCCTCCCTCCGGATTCCCAACCCCTTGTTTGGGTCTGAAACAAGCACTGAAATTCCTCGGATTCTAAAATACTAATACACCAGAAAGTGGTTGTATGTGTTTAGAAGGTGTTTTCCACGTCCATTGTCTTTCTGTGGCAAAGCAAAGTAAGAGTAAGTGTATTTGTACTTGCTGTGGCGTCCTCCGCTGAAAACACAGACCCAAACAAAAACTTCCTTAAAGACCCACAATAGTTTTTTCCCCTGTGCTACCTTTGGTATCACACATCCTGAACCAACAACAAAAAAGTTAATTTGACTAGTTTCTTCAAAATTCATCACTAAAATGAGTCTCAGCTACGCGGTAATTCTAAAACCAGAACACAACGTGGTAGCAAACCGTCAGGGAACTTCAGCTGCCACCAGCTACGAACCTATCTTCACTCATATTTACTATATCACACCAACACAAACCCCCTCCTCTATTTGTACAAACTCCAGTTTAAAGACAAGCAACTTTTACAGCCATAAAGAGCATTCGAAGAAGAAAAAATTATTCCTGATTGCTTTCTCACTATGAATATTCTACACATATATCATTAGTGAGAAAAAGTGAAACTTGTCAGCTCTCCAACTAATGGAAGTCACCACTTGGATTCACGGACAGTTATGGGAGAAAGTTGATGGGCATTCATATTTAAGACTAACAGCTTGTGTCATCACCTCCACAGAGTGGCAGGGTTGGAAAGGACCTCTGGAGATCACCTAGTCCAACCTCCAAACCTATCTGGGCATCTTTCCAGTACCACAGAAGTGTTAAGACAAAAGACAACAAAGGCTCCCCATGGCTGTGTCTAACATAGTTAAGTTGGATTGATCAAATCACTTCACTTCTTTCCACGTGGCCAGCCTTAATGCACCATTTGATTTTTTGACTCAGGAGAAAGACCTCCCAAAGCTCCTCCAGTTGCCCAGTTGCCCCAGTTGGGGAACCCAACCTCAGCTTATCCTAACGCAACTCACCAAGGGAACGGCCAATCTCCACAGCGCCACAGCTCTGCTCCATGCGAAGCAACACACGGCAACAAAACACAGGATGGCAGAGACAGATTACAACGAAATTAGCAGGAAGTAAAGCTTCATCACGAGGATTTTATGCCCACTGGTGAAGTGCAATTGCTCTTCAGGAAAGCAAAAGAGCCGTTTCTCTAGTGTAATTTTTAGCAGAACCACTTCATCTTAACGCTAAGAGAAACTTGTGAGGGAAGTACACACTACTGCAGCAAACATACCCTTTCACCTGCCATAACTGCTGGAACTGCAAAGAGCATGCACAGCACAACAATTATTGGTTTCTCCAAGTCCCAAACTCGAGACGCTAGAACACAAAGCAGCTCTGAAATTATTTGTCACATCTGCTTCTGGAGTAGCATGAGTTCATCAAGTTATACGTAACCTCACCCCATTTTCCACGGGGGTATTTGTGAGAGTGAAGCAGGCAAACCACTTCCAACCACAAAGATGCTGTTTCTAACACAACTTGAGTAACGTGAAAGGGAGTGAGCCCATTTCTAGGGAACACATTACTACTTCAGCATTTGCTTCTGGTTTGCCTCCAGTCATCTCTATGTCACACGGAAGAAGCGTGAACACTGAACTATAAGAAACTGCCAGACTTTGTAGAACAAGTTTCTAGTTCTGCAATAAACATAAAACCGTATCTAATTATGATTTAAGATCTTACTGGAAAAAGCAAATTAAACTGCAGTTTACTTCAAGAGCGAAACTGAACGGTGCTCTGTTTTGGCCCCGGAATGACCCGCAGTACCTTCCACCCTGCAGGAGAGCACAGGTGTCTATCACACAGCATTTGCTTTGGCATTTTTAACTCCTTGTTTTAACGCAAGCTCACATTCCATGTTTTTATCAGTAAAAACAGCACCATCAACTCCTATGCCTGAACTGCACCTAGAACAGGACGTATAGGGTAAGACTCACACAGCCAAAAACTCCTAGTTTATGACAACCAACATAATAATGTACTTAATTAGTAGGCGACATTTAAAGGCTGTTGACTTTAACTTCCCTGCTTCACTTGACATATTTAGCTGAAGGCTAAACAAGACTGTTTTCCTGTTGGTATCTCGCACTAGAAAAGAAATCAAGTGGCCTTTCCACTGTACATCTCTCCTTTCCCCCAATGGTAAAATCAACAGCGACAAACACACTGAAGATTCATTTTTGCTAGCATAATCAGCATCAAGGGGTTTGTTTTCTTTTATGCATCATGTCAATAAGAAAAAAAAATTAATGGAGAATTTAAAGAACTCCAGGAAAGTAAAAGTAAACATAAAACAATGACACTGTTTCCATGTAAAAAAAAAATACGCAAAATTGCCAGCAACACTGCTGTCCTATCCTTTGCATGCTGAAAAACATGAGAAAAGAGAAACCACTCAAAAAAAAATGTAAAGGTACTAAACCATGCTACAATATGCTGCCCACACAGTTTTGCAAACAGCTTCAGTGTGTTGTACAAGACCAATGCTGACAGCAGAAGCTTCGGCTTTTGTTGTTAATATCCTGAGCAATTAATGCAACTCAGCAGGAACTTATTGCCCAGAATGACAACTATCACATTGTAATTCCAGTCAGACACAAAAGCACCTGCTAACATGCAACCCATTGCTGGAACCTACAAATCCAACAAGTCCTCTAAAATAAAAAGAAAGGGGCCAGGAAGGGAGAGCGAGCACACACGCTCCCAAGTGCCAAGCGCTACCATGGACATCAGCACTGAAAGTCCACACGTTCTCCTCCACTGTGGTCTCACAAAATAAAGTTGTAAGGAGTAAAACGGAAAACTTGAGTAAGAAAGCTTGGAAAAGGAAGATATATTCTGATAGCAACAGACACTGGGTGATCTATGCCTGTAGACTATACGTTGATGAGGACAGTTTATTACTTATTGAGAACTTCAGAAACCAACAACAGCGAGACGATGAGCAGTATCAGTTACCTTTCCCAAATCATTTATGCAGGAAGGAACGTGTTTCACCTTTTAAGCATACAAGTTCAGATAAAAAGGGGCAAACCACAACTCCAACTGATTTGTTCTACTACAGGTCCCCGACTTTTCATATTAAAAAAATAAAGTGCTAAAGCACTCTTAAATGTTATTTTGTGTTCTTCCAAATCAATACAGACCTGTCATATCGGTCTCATCTCCCTTTGCATCCTCAGCTGTCGGTCCCCCCATCAGCTGAGACACAGAGGGTGCCACGAGTCGAGTCAGCCCACCTGCTTCCCTTGGCACAGCTCTGCACAGCCCAATTTAACTTCCCAGGAAAAACTTAACTTACTGAGCCACGATTTCCCCAAAACACTCAACATTTCTGTGGATTACAAACCCATATAAAGACGTAAACCACAATTTGAACTCTACAGCCCAGTTAACTAAGCCTACACCAACGATGGATAAATCACTGTCTTAACAGCAAACCAGCTACTGTGTCAGAAGCTAAAGATTTACTCGGAAGGAGCAAGGAGCTACAGGAAGAGATCCAGACTAAGAAATATTGCCATCTCACCGGAGAATGGGACAGGGAAAAGGAGGAGATGTGAAAATTTTCCTTACCAGTTTGAAGTCTTGAATGCTGCAGATGAAATACGGGGTATTCGGCCGGCGACTTTCAATATATACGCAATCTTTAAAAAAAACAAGATTTTAAAATAATGGAAATTAACTTCTGTACCTCCAAGAAAGAACATGAAAACAGGATAAATTAAAAAACAGCTTAAGCTTAGAAAGAGCCACCATTTCATTTGCATAACATGTAATTTATTCCGAGTGTGATCTAAAAATAGAAACTAGATGCTTTATGATGATAAATAAGGGAATTAACTGCATAAAAATTAACTGAATAGACATTTTGCTAGAAAAACAAAAGGAAGCCATATAAAACAGTTCAGAATCTAGGTAATAAAAATGACCAGGGCACAACCTATGAACCAGATCAGAGTAAGACAGGAAACTAATGGGACCTTTTGTGGTTCGCTTGCTATTAAGACCCAAGTACTAACATATTTTCTCTTCTAATTGTGAAGAAAACCAAGGCAACCAATCATAGATGAAACGCAGCAAACTAAATTAGATTTACCTCAGGGAAGGACTGGGCTTTCTCAAATTACATTTGACATGACAGAAACCCAGTAATTATTTTTGTTTGCTTTTGACAACTGGACTCTACAAGGTTGCTATAAAATAAGGTCTGCTGCATTAAAAACATTCTTGGCATTACCCACAACAAAAGCAGTGCCTCACAATAAAATTACAGCAAGGATAGGAAAGAAGTGCCTGATTAATAATCAGAAACCAGAAAATTCACACACAGCTTGCTATAAGGCAAAGATGGTACTCCCAAAGCCAAACAAATATGCGAAAGGACAGTCATTGTGTTTTCCGTTTATGTTCAGATAGGTAATTGCTATTCAAAAGACAGATTACAAAGAGCACCAGCTATTCCATGAATGATTCTCCGTGGACCTATTTATATTTCTACAGAAAAATTCCAAAGTCCTAGAGTTTTATAAGCCACATTTCAAAACACAACTAATACTCTGCTTCACGTCTTGTAAAATCTGAAAGTTGTTCAAGACAAACATTTTCTAGTTCATGTGCTCCACAAAGAGCATTCCTAAGGATGCACTGTCATTGTTTATAGCAATAAAACATCTTCCTCCTGAAAGAAAAAAACCCTTTTGTTAATCATTGGAAACCCAACCTGTGCTCAGGAATTCTCTTACCACGGAGAGTTAACTCAAAGATTCATTTAAAAGAAACTCAGCAGCTATTTAGCAGGAATACCTTAAGAATATCAAAAGTGCAGAGAGAATCTTAGTAGCTACATCAACCAAGCTGGAAAAAGGCCACGCGTTTCAAATCCATAACACTTCAATGATACACGCCAGAATTACATGGTTGTGCGCCTGATTTTAGATGTGGCAGCAGCACAATATCCTGTTCTAATCAGAGAGGTGTGCAGTGCCCGTCCTCATTAATTTCAGGTAACTGATGGTTTGCCAGGATGGAAGCAGCTTTGCTGGCAACCCAAGCTTTAAATGCAGTTAGCACCGCTCCCCAAATCCTGCACTCCGTGTTGCGATCACGAAGGTCCGGACTCGCCGCTTTTGGCTACAAGCACAGTCATAGCCAGCAACGCTAGTTTATACTAGTACTCCAGTCAAACACCAATAATCTTCTCTTACAGGCAAGAAATCGTAGCCTGAAGTAGTCAGGTGACAGGCTGAGATTTCAGAGAGTTGTGGTTTTGACGTTGGGGTTTTTTTTTGATGAAGCAAGGAAATGAACTTCCGAGTTACAGTCCAATACTTCCAACCGTAAAAATTCTTCCTACATTGGAAGATTTCATAGCCACAGAATTTGTGGTGTTCTTACACCATAAGACATTCCTCTCCATCTCAGTGGTGAGACCAAGAGGGGAAAAATGTTGGAAATAGTTCTACTTTTTCTACCAGTCATTTAAAATTAAAGCCTAAAATGTTGTTGTTTTTTTCCCC
This sequence comes from Anarhynchus alexandrinus, assembly GCA_008711295.1. Taxonomy (NCBI): domain Eukaryota; kingdom Metazoa; phylum Chordata; class Aves; order Charadriiformes; family Charadriidae; genus Anarhynchus; species Anarhynchus alexandrinus. The sequence goes on along the minus strand of VUYV01000092.1, from coordinate 2,462,231 downwards.
TCTATCTTCCTTTTCTGTACCTTCCCTTGTCTTCCTAAATTCTGCTTTCAGCTCATCTCTACAAATTTGCAAGCAGACCTTTATTTTGTCCCATGTCAGCAGTATGTCAAGGTTTCCAAAAACAAGTAGTCCCGGAAGAATTACCCCTGAAAGCTCGTACACTGTGTTTCAGATGCAAAACTGTTTGCCTCCAGCATCCTCATTGGGCACCACCCATCAAATTGACACTTTAACTGCAAAACCACGAGAGCAGAGCAGTACCTCTTTTCCCCACCAGGCTGTAAAATAATCTCTCCGTACCAGTCCCAAATTAAGCCTGCTGATCAGTACAGCCGAAATTCCACATTCAGTGGCAGGAATTTAAAGGCAAAGGTATTTCTCAGCTACACTGACCCAAGATTTCAATCCGGACTGGAAAAGGCGCTGGTCTGAGCACAGGTTCCCAGAAGAGATCGCCTGTTCAGGAGCATCTCACAACCACGTAGCGAGGGCTGACAGCAACAGCGCACAAAGGGGCGCCCGGAACGCGGACGGGAACACGGCGCATCTGCGGCCTCTCAAACGCTCGTGCCTGGGGAAAGGCAAGGAGACCCTTCCTGCTGGTTATCACATAACCATGGCAACCAGCCGAAGCAAAGCCTGGAAACCCAAGTGTCCAATTTCTACCTGCGACACTATTTGTAAAACAGGCTTCTTCACCGCACCGTTCTCCATCCTTCACAAACTGCACTGTTAATCGCTTCCCAACAGCATCAAACGAGCTTGACAAAACAGGTTTCTTTTTTTAAGCTGAAAACCTATTGCTTAGTTTATACCAAAAGTCACAGACACAGGATAAGAATCTGGATTAACCTGAAATCATAGTTTGATCAGCATCAGGGAAGCCCGTCCCTAAGCCTGCAGCGGCACTGTAATTACAGCACAGTTGTGTTCACATTCCCACAAAGGTAACAACTCACAGTGAGTGTGCTGAACCAGAACTCACCACCCAAGTTCCAAACCAAACAGTTCTCCTGACTTTTTTCCTACTAACTATAAGTTAAGCTTGTTCAGCTCACACAAATTTAACTGAAATATTTGAGAATTTCTGTTACTGTAAGAATTTCTGTTACTGTAATAAGTTTTGGTCGCTCATTACAAAAGCATCCACAAAAATAGCACTGAAACAAATTCACGACTTCTGAGGCCACAAGTTCCAAAANTTTTTTTTTTTTTTTTTACATGGGAAGCACCACTGCTGCCCTGCCCCAGGCTTGCTGTCTCTTATAGCTCCATGAGAGTCCTGGTCTCTTTTGAGAACTTCTGCACAGCTCTTTTTAGCATAAAAACGCCCACAAAAGTATGAATTGCACTTCGCTACAGCTGGCATCTTTTTACCAGGTGGCAACCTGATGTAAACCTAACCCCAACTAAATCCAGAGATAATAAGGCGAAGAAGGATAATGGAATCAACAAAGGAGTGAAACAATCAACATTGGACAGGCAGGCGTTTAAAAGACATTTTTGTGCTATAAGCATTAAATAAAGTCTTAGAGCAAAGAATTTTAAAGCAAAGTAAATGGTGAGAAAAAGTTAACTCACATACTGGATTTACTATGAACCCTTAATACCACTGTAGCGTTAGAGCAGAGGAGGAGACGTGGTCAGGAGTACAATCCATCAAAAATGCTAGTGCTAACCAAGTATTTACTAAATACAGTGATTTGTTGTAATGATGATGGCATCACAGGGAACTATGCTAAATAGCAAGGCTGCATAGGTATCTAAGTAGTATCAGTTTAAAGTTTTCTGCTGTGTACTTTCAGTATCTGTAACAGCTTCACAGATGTACAATGCACTAAAAATCTTATGTTTTTTTTTCTTTTTTAGTAAGAAAATAATGATAAACGGTTTTATACAACAACCTCCAGTATCTCTATGGAATCAAGAAGAATTACGTCCATTCATTTCAAGTACGACTTGCCTTTTCCAAACGACCAATTTCAAATTGTGTATTTCCTGGCTAAGACAGCAGCAGCTGTTGCGACAGCACGCATACGTACATTTTAAAAGCTTGAAACAGCATATACATAATCAACCATCAACATTAGAAGAACGGTAATCTATTTGACTTGTAACTCCCAGTTATATAGCACTTTTCATCCAAAATCCTCAAAGTCCCACAGAAACTATGAAGTCAGGCAGGTAAGCATCTGAACTACCTCGCACCAAACTTTGCCTCCTTGCATTGATACGGTATGATTCTATCCAGTTTGTTCAGAAGCCATAGCAATTAAACCTTACCAAAGTATTCCCGCACCATTTTATCCCAGACTTCCTTGGCTGATCATTCCCTTTTGACAGCCCTCTCCTCGCTGGCCCCAACTGCTCAGTATCCCGGGTGAATCACCCATTTACACCATGTTCCACCCACTCACATTTGCAGGAAGTTTTTTAGGATCCACTGGGGAACGCGTATAAAAAGCTCGGAAACACCCCAACTTCCAAGATTTTTTTTTCATTACTATCTCAGTTTTGCAAGCCTCATTTTCAAGTGCTATCAGAGAGCCACAGGATAAACAGCTAAGCATCCCCCTGGAACAGGTAACACAAAATGAAGAGAATCTGGCACCTGCCATGGATAAAGCCAACGTGTTGACTCACCGGTACACTGCATTTAAGTAAGGCACTGCTGGCTGCCAGCCAAGACTTAAAACAAAGATGACATCCAGTTAAGATGTCTCCAAAGCAATAGGGGCCAGATAAGAAAACGAGTTAATCCAGGTGCAAAGAAGTGTCATGAATGCTAGAAACTGGAAAAATGCCAAAAGGAGAACATTTATGAATGCATTCACATTAGCCACTCAAAACTCACCATAAAAAGCAATTACTTTCATTTACCAGAAATCCAGAATACAAATACATTATTTTGAAGAAGAGCTTCAATGTGGACCCAAGCAACAAAGACAGACCACATATCATTTTTCTAATGCAACCGCTTATGCCCATGAAAAATACAGCATAGCCCCTCCTCATCCTCAGCACACTGGAATGTGCTATTGCACCTTTTTTTCCCCACAGATCTCATACTTCTGGAACACTTTTAGCTCTATATGGCTGCGGAGAACTTCTGCGTAGACTTTGACAACTTCCATCAGTTCACATCGCTATTGCCCAGGCTGCTTTGTGTCCAAGCATCTATTGCCACTTTGTGACAACTACAAAAGATGCCCCGTTTGTCATAAAGAAACAGCTAAAAAACTTAAAATCACAAAATAAAGATGCTCCTCACACAGAGAAGTTTACTTGCTTCTGAGTTCTTTTACTGATCAGCAGGTTTATATAAATGGAGCGACAGGCACTCTCTTCACGCTAAATGGAAGTGTGAAGCCTGAGGCTGTTTGTCAGCCTGAAACACAATGAACTATATGCACTCGCCCTTCAGACACCTGAAAAAATTCTGGTCAGTTATTTTGACATCTATTATTCTAGAAAGGAATTCACAATGCAGGCATGTTTCAGACTTCTATTTGCTCCTGCAATATTAATATTCATTTCTACTAACCTTAACGTTCAATTCTTTCCACTCAAAAAGCCCAACAACAAAAAAAATCAAAATTACTATAAATTTCCTAATTTAAACATGTCATCAACTGAATGGCTCATTGGCACGTCCACTGAAGTTGCTCTACAGTGACACACAATTCCTAGCCCCCCGATTTTCAATAAATACTATCTAATAGTCAAAACATTAGTCATCTCACTATATGGAACGATAAACCATGTGGCCCATAACTGTAATTAAGCCATCGCACTTTACACCCACTCATCCAAGTTCAGTCAGCAGTGTGCCCTCTCTGAGCGCACCGTGTCAGACAGTGGACTGACCTGGTTGCAACTACTGATACTTGGCAGCTTAAGGGCAACACGTTTGCACAGAAACCCTGACAAGGTAAGTTCCCTGCAAAACAAAACACATTTCAGAAGTCCAACAAACTCCCGAACACCACCACACTGGCTCCACACCCAGTGCTCGCTCTTCACCGTTCTACGACAGCCTTTCTCCAAACCCCAGCTGTCCGAAATCCCACCTCACCAGAGGCCTCGGCTAAAACACCACGAGTTAATCCCACCGCGCCTACTGCGTCACCGTTGTTCTTTCACTNGCTCAGTATCCCGGGTGAATCACCCATTTACACCATGTTCCACCCACTCACATTTGCAGGAAGTTTTTTAGGATCCGCTGGGGAACGCGTATAAAAAGCTCGGAAACACCCCAACTTCCAAGATTTTTTTTTCATTACTATCTCAGTTTTGCAAGCCTCATTTTCAAGTGCTATCAGAGAGCCACAGGATAAACAGCTAAGCATCCCCCTGGAACAGGTAACACAAAATGAAGAGAATCTGGCACCTGCCATGGATAAAGCCAACGTGTTGACTCACCGGTACACTGCATTTAAGTAAGGCGCTGCTGGCTGCCAGCCAAGACTTAAAACAAAGATGACATCCAGTTAAGATGTCTCCAAAGCAATAGGGGCCAGATAAGAAAACGAGTTAATCCAGGTGCAAAGAAGTGTCATGAATGCTAGAAACTGGAAAAATGCCAAAAGGAGAACATTTATGAATGCATTCACATTAGCCACTCAAAACTCACCATAAAAAGCAATTACTTTCATTTACCAGAAATCCAGAATACAAATACATTATTTTGAAGAGCAGCTTCGATGTGGACCCAAACAACAAAGAAAGACCACGTATCATTTTTCTAATGCAACCGCTTATGCCCATGAAAAATACAGCATAGCCCCTCCTCATCCTCAGCACACTGGAATGTGCTATTGCACCATTTTTTTCCCCCCACAGATCTCATACTTCTGGAACACTTTTAGCTCTATATGGCTGCGGAGAACTTCTGCGTAGACTTTGACAACTTCCATCAGTTCACATCGCTATTGCCCAGGCTGCTTTGTGTCCAAGCATCTATTGCCACTTTGTGACAACTACAAAAGATGCCCCGTTTGTCATAAAGAAACAGCTAAAAAACTTAAAATCACAAAATAAAGATGCTCCTCACACAGAGAAGTTTACTTGCTTCTGAGTTCTTTTACTGATCAGCAGGTTTATATAAATGGAGCGACAGGCACTCTCTTCACGCTAAATGGAAGTGTGAAGCCTGAGGCTGTTTGTCAGCCTGAAACACAATGAACTATATGCACTCGCCCTTCAGACACCTGAAAAAATTCTGGTCAGTTATTTTGACATCTATTATTCTAGAAAGGAATTCACAATGCAGGCATGTTTCAGACTTCTATTTGCTCCTGCAATATTAATATTCATTTCTACTAACCTTAACGTTCAATTCTTTCCACTCAAAAAGCCCAACAACAAAAAAAATCAAAATTACTATAAATTTCCTAATTTAAACATGTCATCAACTGAATGGCTCATTGGCACGTCCACTGAAGTTGCTCTACAGTGACACACAATTCCTAGCCCCCCGATTTTCAATAAATACTATCTAATAGTCAAAACATTAGTCATCTCACTATATGGAACGATAAACCATGTGGCCCATAACTGTAATTAAGCCATCGCACTTTGCACCCACTCATCCAAGTTCAGTCAGCAGTGTGCCCTCTCTGAGCGCACCGTGTCAGACAGTGGACTGACCTGGTTGCAACTACTGATACTTGGCAGCTTAAGGGCAATACGTTTGCACAGAAACCCTGACAAGGTAAGTTCCCTGCAAAACAAAACACATTTCAGAAGTCCAACAAACTCCCGAACACCACCACACTGGCTCCACACCCAGTGCTCGCTCTTCACCGTTCTACGACAGCCTTTCTCCAAACCCCAGCTGTCCGAAATCCCACCTCACCAGAGGCCTCGGCTAAAACACCACGAGTTAATCCCACCGCGCCTACTGCGTCACCGTTGTTCTTTCACTTACCTTCTCCCTGTTCCCTTTAACTTGCAAGGTAGTGATAATGAAGTATTTTCTTAGCCTGTATTCTGTCCACCTCCCAACCCTTCAAGACTCCTTCCCTTCCCCGTCATTTTTTCTCTTCTAGTCCTTATTACAGCTGCATCAACATCTACATTCTGTGTTGGCTGCTCTGTTATCTGCAAAGATCCCTTGAAAACTGAACTTAAGGAGGTGTCTTGTTAGGCAAGGCTCAGGACCCCCTTTACAGGCAGAATCATACCACTAACAGAAAATGAAAGGAGATGCCTGATTACCTACATTGACTCATTAAAAAAAAAAATCAGCAAAACAATAACTTACTGTAAAGTAAGCTACAGGATGAAATATAGCAAAAATTGTTGCTCTGAGCATCCTTACACGCTTACCAAAGTGCAACTGAATTTCCTTTACTGCAAGACAGTCAAGACAGCCATCCTGTGACCCAGTAAATAAGAGCCAGCACGAAGCAAGTAACCGCACAGGGAATGGGTGTGCTATGAATTCACGCTCTGCCTTTCTCCACAGCAAGACAACATCCACGGCTCAGCCTCCAAGGGCCACCTCAGACAAGTTAACCATCTCATATGTTACACCACAGAGTCTACTGGTGACAAACAAGCAAACTCGCCAACGGGGTCGGGGGGGGGGGAAGGGGCTTTTCATAACCTTTGCCACTACAATGGCAAAACGGAGTAAAGACATCTGAAGTTCCCTGCACGGCCAGGGGGGTTCACCGCCTGTCTCCAACCATGACCACATTTGCTTCCTTTCCTATTTCGTGTAAAACGTCCCACTGGAGATGAAGTATTTCTACGACAAATGGTACAGAGTCATTACGCCTTTGGGCTTGTGATAGTCACCAGATGTGCCCTAGTTCTGAAGGGTTACATTAATATTCCCACATTTAAAAGCTGCTTTAAAAATTAGAGCTTCAATACATGGACTTAAAGATCTTTTGGTAAAAAACCCACCCACCTCACTTTTCTGAACACACGAACCTTTATCAGATTAAATGCTGCAGTTTATGTGGTAACCATCTTCACAATTAGAATCCTTTCAGGTTTTATCTAATGAGTCAACACTCGCACCATGCAAGAACCAAAGCCTTAGGCTCTCTGCACAGCACCACACTTCCACAGGAAAGATCTTCCGTGAAAGCCATCATCCAGGAATTGTCTACAACCCCCTGCCATCATACTGCAGCGCTCACAAGCTCAGACCCCACACTGCAGCTGTAAGCAACCGGGGTTCCAATATACACACACTTCCCAGTTTTGACATCCCGGTATCTTACTGGATTAGGCATCCTTTCCCTCCTTTTGCTCTCCTTCAGATATATTATGTTAGAAGTTCTGAAAAATGATGCTCCAGATATGTAAAAAGCCACTCTTAATGTAGGTACAACATGGGGGAGCTCGTCTTTGAATAGTTCATGCATCAACTCCGACATTGTCACAACCAACCAGGTGAGCCACGGGGCTCACGTAAGCAGCAGTACATTCAACCATTCCATCAGTGTGCTAAAAGCCGTGGCTTTGGGTATCAGCATCCCTGCAGCACACGGGTACACTCCTGTCCTGCATCCACCACTTCTAAATTAATACAGAGAGAGCACTTAGCCCAACGCTCTCGTTAAGTCTACAGATTCAGTTGCACCACAATAGAAATCTGTACGATGGATCTGAGAAACCGTAAAAGAAACTGAATACAAGTTGTGGGACGGGCAAAGAATTAAAGGATATTTACATTCCTCCATTCCGACGGTTAAAATTAAAAGGCTTGGTTGTCGTAGTGCCCTCTGCCAGCCCCTGAAGCAGCACTATCGGGCAATTCTGAACTGTTCTCCAGCAACCCCTCTGCCCCAGCCAAACCTGGTGGGAACCCCAAGCACAGCGGGGCTCCTCACTTCAGCCTCTCAGGTACTTAAATGCCCCAATCCTTCCCCACCGCCACCCAAACCAGTAAAATATGATTAGGAGCACAATATTAGCAGTTTCGGATCGTTAGTAACCAAGCGGTACTTTTCAAAGGATCAGAAAAATATTTGCAACATTCAATGAATTCTGAATGTTGAAATCTGAACCTGCGGGGATGCCACATACAGGCGAATTACCAAACCCTTGAAAACAAAGGTCAGAAACAGAAACAGCCCTCTGAGTACAGCAATGCTCTTCGCAGGACGGTTTAGTCACAAGCGTAGAGACGCAGGGAGGAACGCATTGGGAATGACAAACACATGGTTTTAACTAGAAAAATATTACGACTGACAGGTAGGGAGCTATACAGTCGCCTCTCTTCCCCCCATATGGCTGACAACAAATTGCTCGGCTGATCTTTTAGTGTCACTGCCTGCTGAGCAGATTTCAGGCAACACTGCTGGCTCCTTGTCAGAAAACAATGTGCTCGAGCCCTGTTCTGCAATAAACGGTTCAACCAATTTACTGTGTTCATTTGAAACTCACAGGAGTATTCCCGACGCCTGGCCTATAGTTCTGACTTGGCAAATGATTTTATTATAAACTGGTATCATAGCGAATCCATTTTCTTTAAGGGGTTTTGCTGCTGTTTAATGGACTGTCAGTATAATTTAGATTTCATCTATTTAAACTCATTCAAGCCTGGCTCCTGATTGTACAATAAATGGAACATATTTCTATTCAACAAAATTAATGACAGCTAATTGTAGTCCGCAGTTCCCAATTTTATAAAAGCAACTGCTCTGCGGTTCAGGCACCCAGCTACACCATTTCCCACACCAATTATTTTCCTGCACTTTTCATGCATGTCCACAACTCTATACAGTTTCTCCTTGCAAGATGCATTCACATCCTGTTAACAATTTTGATACAAACCAAGTGTTTTCTTACAGAAAGTAGTGTTACCAAAAAAATGCCACGCTGAAAGCAAAGACATTGTAGATGCTCAGCCACTGACTCAGGCTAGGGCACCCTCCTGTCTTAGAATTGTTTTTCTTTTTCAATTAAATACAGGAAAAGGAAGAAGGAGTGGGAATAAGAGTGCAGACCACTAAAGAAAATTTAATTAAATAACCAGTTGGTCTAACAGCTCTTCTTTAGCAACAGATAAGCTTTACTGCACACACGCCACTTAAAATGGTCTTTTCTGGTCTTTTAAGGTCGCAGGAAGCTTTTGCTAGAGGTCCAACATTTGCTCCAAATGCTTCTCACGGACATCTCACAAATGCCGGTGTGGCCACCTCTCTCTCAAACCTGCACTGGATGCAGCATTTCAATAGCTCTTCATGGACACTCATTTCTAAAGGACTGTGGAAGTCACAAGAGATGAGCAGCACCACAGGTGTACCACACCGCTACATGACCTCATTTATTTTTTAAATATATCCTTAACTTTTTTTTTATTAAAAATTCATTAATGTGCAAATTACATCACACTTGAAGAACAATGGCTATGGAAAATTTCTCTAAGACCTTAAACACAAACATTAATAATAGGCCTTAAGAAACCAACAGAAGAAGTTGTCACAGTCTACATGAAACCAAGTGAACAATCTCCACACTGTCTCTGCCTAGAGCATGCAGTTGGCCAACACACACAAAACCCTGCAAAGATTAAGAGATCACGATTCTGTATCACTCGAGACAGAGTCTTTCTTCTCATGCACTTTCCATCCACTCGTGTTTCCAAGTTTTGGCAATGAGTCAATGGTGACGTTAGTCAATGGTGACAGAAGAAACCAGCAGTGGACAGCTGGCCCATGAAGCTGTACCTAATGTGAAAACCGGCGTCTTTACATGGCTTTGAGTTTAAGAAGTTCTTCCATCGGCCCATACATAACTAACTCCGTGCTCTAGTAGGCAAAACAAGCACACCAAGAGGACTTGGAAGAGAAAACTCTTCTTTTCCCAAGCCAACTACAAACACCAAATGGTTGCTTAAATTCTCTCCCTCAGCTACCCTTTTGATAATTAAAGCGCAACACACTACAATACCTCATCACAATATGGATGGGCTTTATTTGTGTAGCCCTCAACTAGAAAAAAGTTACAGAAATTAGTTTCACTAGTAATTGGCCCATCACTTCATCTTCCAGATTAGATGGATGGATAGAGAGTAACTCATTTTATAAGTTGTTGGTGCAGCCCTGAACAGAAACACACGTTCACAAGGGGAAAACTAAATGTGTCACTTGGGTGAGGCTGAATTTCACAGAATACTGTATTTCTAATACCGCAGTCTGTTGCCTGAAAGCCTGCTGAGATGCAAATACAGACTCTCCTGTGCAGTAAGCTTATGTGATATTCTCCCCGTTGTCTGCTAACCTGACAGTCACCTGCCTGCAAACACCTAGCAGCACTGGAAAAATACCTGTATTCGAAAAAAAACAATACGTATTTTCTGAAATAGAAAATATTTTCCTATTGTTTCAGTCTGTAAATAGCTGTGAGATGCCTTTTATACAGAACAGGTTAGTGCAGCAGCTGCAAAGCTGACCTTCCAGCAGAAGTGTATTTACTTTGTTACAACACTGGTACTTTACCTTTTTTCCTTCATTTTAAAGCGTAATGATGGTACTAGTATGCTAGTCAGCTGCTTAGGTAAGAAATGCCCATTTCATGAAGAAAAAAATGCCTTCCTCAGTATTAAGAGAAGCAGTACAATCACCATAGTAAAATACAAGCATAAATTTTCAACCCAAAGAAACATAAATATATGTCTACATTTAGGTATATTTCTTTCCTAAACAAACAATACAAATGAAAAAGTCTTAAATCTGTGTCAGTTTTCATAAACATCTGGCCACCCCTTTTACAGCAGCGTTTCTGATCCCTTTTTGCTTTAAATATCTTTTTGGCTTTTGGTAAAAGCATCCATAACACATTTTGGACTTTGAAGAAAAATGACGAGTAGATAGATCCATTCTTCCTGCTGATGCCGAAACAAAGCAAAAATATTTCCATTTGTAGCTCAATTTACTTGAGATGCTTCTTTAGAGCAACACATGCTCTGCTACCAGAAACTGTTTATACAAGACTCTTTGGTACAAAAAGGAAAACCAAATAGGTTGCGCCAAATTTATGATATTACAGAAAAAAAAATAATTCAATGATCAGTTGGAAGATATCCAGTTACAGACGTGAATACCTTACCAGTGTGGCCCATCAAGCAGTACCATGAGAATGAAGATACCTTTCAAAGGAGAGTTTATTTTCATCAATTCTCAAGTTGTGTTTAACCTCTTTCATTTTCTATTCCACTTGGAAACTACACAAAAAAAAGCAGTCTGACTTCACCACCCTCCCTGCACTTACCTGCTCACACGTCGCACTGTGTCAAACCGTGAGAGAAATCTCCCACGCACCCATGAACTTTCTCCTCCATCCTCCCATGAATACTTCTACAAGATTTTTTCACGTATTCCAAACTGAAGCAGCAGAGGTTAGGCCCAAGATCAAAATTCTGCCAGATTAAATTTCACTCCCTCCCTCCCCCAATTTATCAGACAGATCTCCAGCCACAAGTGCAAGCACTCTTCTGGAATAAAGGGAACTGCGGTGCTAGAGGGGAAAGCGTTGCACCCTTCCCAGTACAGAAGCTAAAATGAGAGTTGAGTTTGCTGCGTACACAGGTGGTGCCATTATCACTGACCAAACACCCCTTTATCTAACGGTCGACGGAAGACGTGGCAACTTCCACGCAGTGGAAGTAAGAAAAAGGGCTGTTAAATTTATACACTAGACACTCAAACCATTTAACTGAAATAAATTGAGGACAGCCCACGAACAATTACGCAGCCACAAACTCCACTTTCACTGCTTGAAAACCACTATTTCAAGGAATTCCTTCCCCTTAGTCCAACTTTCCACAGTTGCTTCCCACTCACTGGGTTTTTCTTTCAAAATTTCCGTGTGCCTAGTTTTAGGACTGCATGCTGCATTCCCCACAAAGTATTACTTCTTGTTTAGGTTAAAATCCTTCTACATTCACCCTCTGCAAAAATAACTCCCTAATGCAGTCTGCAGAAGTGCTCTTATTTGTGTTCCACAGTTACCTATGGTTACAACAGATTTTCAAATAGAGCTGTTGCAGTCACATCAAAAAAAGTTATGTCAACAAGGGGTTCACGTGAAGTTTCACGTTCATCCTATACCAGCTCCAGAACACCACAGCTTTACAAGGACTTTTTATTTTGCATTACAAGCTTCTCAGGGAACATGTTATGAAGTTCATTTAGTACACAGAATATGTTTATAGAGTTCACATAATGTGTGTTGTTTTTAGTAATACTTCATTATAGCAGCGCAGCTGGTAGTATGGCTCCTCTCGTTAGTGACCCGTGTTTTCTTACGGTGGAACACAGAGGGATGACTCACAGATAAAGTATTACTAATTACCTTAGAGAGAAAGTCTTATCTAAAATTCTCCACTTGGGCAATCCATCTGTTATGAAAACACTGTCACAGTTTCAGGTAATAACAAAGGCATTATGAAAAACTACCTGTTCGACCACCCTGGGCTGAGCCGTGTCCCCAGCGCCCCCGGTACCCTTGAGCCCCCCCGGTACCCTCGAGCCCCCCCGGTACCCTCACCTCCTCTGTGTCGCTCTTCAGGATTTATACCCAGAAGCCAAACAAAGCCAGAGGAATCCATTTGCTAGATCAACCTTGATCTGCACTTAAGAGTCCATCTGTCAAGCACCAACAGCTGTCCACATACAGAGCAGTGCTTGCCGCATTTAACAGTAAATATCAACTCAGTAAATGCATCGTCCTTTTATTTTTTTAAAGTCGGGCTTATGTTTATTGCTTACACTAACAGCACGTATACAGAAAATTAGTTATATGCAGTTAAGTAGTCAATGTATGCTGTCACGTAGCCTTAATTATTTTCTACACTTAATGTTGCACACCTACTCACCTGATCTTTAAAAACCACACTTTTCAAAAAATCTCAAATGCTGAGTTGCATCCAATAGTACAGAACAATAACACAAGCTTCAGCTGCACATGGAAATGGTTCTCTACAGACTTCAATCAACTTCAAAGAAAATTCCTCTGTGATGCTTTTATGCATTTTTAAATGCTTATGTGCATTCTGTTAACCCTGCTGATGTTTTAAGACTCACCTACTAATCCAGGCCTTTTCTCTACCTTCTTTTTTTTCCCTTTAATTACTAAAGGAGGAATAGGTAAAGAATGTATTTGTTTCCATTGAAACAAATATTAAAGATAACCTCTTCTCCTTAAAAAAAAAAATTGTTATGAGTTTTCCTCACCAATATTCACATAAGCAGAACATTGAAAACAGTGGTGTAAGAGTGAAAAATAAGGGAACTCTTATAAACACATTAAGCAGTACAGCTCCTGAGGTTATTCCTAGCTACAGCAGCTGAAAGTCTGTCACTGAACATCTGATTATTTCAGTGATCTATTATTTCAGTGATCTAGTATCGCAGTGGTAACAGACTTTCAAGCCAAGAGGGAAATACAGAGCACATCATGTTAGAACGCACGCTCTTTTCAACTATGAAGCTTTTGAGGGAAGAGAAGACCACACATGCAAAAACACACATCTCCATGATAAATTGGGTTAATCCACACAGCATGGACAGAAAACAGTCTGGCCAAAGACCGCCTAAAATTAAAACATATAGCTGAAAAAATAATTTCTTTGCATGTCTTCCTTCTGCCCAAGCATAAAATTCAAATTTTAAAGCTTTCCAGAAAAGAATTAACTTCCCCCCCCCAAAAAAAAACTTTTCAGCAGCCTANTAAAGGGAACTGCGGTGCTAGAGGGGAAAGCGTTGCACCCTTCCCAGTACAGAAGCTAAAATGAGAGTTGAGTTTGCTGCGTACACAGGTGGTGCCATTATCACTGACCAAACACCCCTTTATCTAACCATCGATGGAAGACGTGGCAACTTCCACGCAGTGGAAGTAAGAAAAAGGGCTGTTAAATTTATACACTAGACGCTCAAACCATTTAACTGAAATAAATTGAGGACAGCCCACGAACAATTACGCAGCCACAAACTCCACTTTCACTGCTTGAAAACCACTATTTCAAGGAATTCCTTCCCCTTAGTCCAACTTTCCACGGTTGCTTCCCACTCACTGGGTTTTTCTTTCAAAATTTCCGTGTGCCTAGTTTTAGGACTGCATGCTGCATTCCCCACAAAGTATTACTTCTTGTTTAGGTTAAAATCCTTCTACATTCGTCCTCCACAAAAATAACTCCCTAATGCAGTCTGCAGAAGTGCTCTTATTTGTGTTCCACAGTTACCTATGGTTACAACAGATTTTCAAATAGAGCTGTTGCAGTCACATCAAAAAAAGTTATGTCAACAAGGGGTTCACGTGAAGTTTCACGTTCATCCTATACCAGCTCCAGAACACCACAGCTTTACAAGGACTTTTTATTTTGCATTACAAGCTTCTCAGGGAACATGTTATGAAGTTCATTTAGTACACAGAATATGTTTATAGAGTTCACATAATGTGTGTTGTTTTTAGTGATACTTCATTATAGCAGCGCAGCTGGTAGTATGGCTCCTCTCGTTAGTGACCCGTGTTTTCTTACGGTGGAACACAGAGGGATGACTCACAGATAAAGTATTACTAATTACCTTAGAGAGAAAGTCTTATCTAAAATTCTCCACTTGGGCAATCCATCTGTTATGAAAACACTGTCACAGTTTCAGGTAATAACAAAGGCATTATGAAAAACTACCTGTTCGACCACCCTGGGCTGAGCCGTGTCCCCAGCGCCCCCGGTACCCTTGAGCCCCCCCGGTACCCTCGAGCCCCCCCGGTACCCTCACCTCCTCTGTGTCGCTCTTCAGGATTTATACCCAGAAGCCAAACAAAGCCAGAGGAATCCATTTGCTAGATCAACCTTGATCTGCACTTAAGAGTCCATCTGTCAAGCACCAACAGCTGTCCACATACAGAGCAGTGCTTGCCGCATTTAACAGTAAATATCAACTCAGTAAATGCATCGTCCTTTTATTTTTTTAAAGTTTGGCTTATGTTTATTGCTTACACTAACAACACGTATACAGAAAATTAGTTATATGCAGTTAAGTAGTCAATGTATGCTGTCACGTAGCCTTAATTATTTTCTACACTTAACATTGCACACCTACTCACCTGATCTTTAAAAACCACACTTTTCAAAAAATCTCAAATGCTGAGTTGCATCCAATAGTACAGAACAATAACACAAGCTTCAGCTGCACATGGAAATGGTTCTCTACAGACTTCAATCAACTTCAAAGAAAATTCCTCTGTGATGCTTTTATGCATTTTTAAATGCTTATGTGCATTCTGTTAACCCTGCTGATGTTTTAAGACTCACCTACTAATCCAGGCCTTTTCTCTACCTTCTTTTTTTTCCCCTTTAATTACTAAAGGAGGAATAGGTAAAGAATGTATTTGTTTCCATTGAAACAAATATTAAAGATAACCTCTTCTCCTTAAAAAAAAAAATTGTTATGAGTTTTCCTCACCAATATTCACATAAGCAGAACATTGAAAACAGTGGTGTAAGAGTGAAAAATAAGGGAACTCTTATAAACACATTAAGCAGTACAGCTCCTGAGGTTATTCCTAGCTACAGCAGCTGAAAGTCTGTCACTGAACATCTGATTATTTCAGTGATCTATTATTTCAGTGATCTAGTATCGCAGTGGTAACAGACTTTCAAGCCAAGAGGGAAATACAGAGCACATCATGTTAGAACGCACGCTCTTTTCAACTATGAAGCTTTTGAGGGAAGAGAAGACCACACATGCAAAAACACACATCTCCATGATAAATTGGGTTAATCCACACAGCATGGACAGAAAACAGTCTGGCCAAAGACCGCCTAAAATTAAAACATATAGCTGAAAAAATAATTTCTTTGCATGTCTTCCTTCTGCCCAAGCATAAAATTCAAATTTTAAAGCTTTCCAGAAAAGAATTAACTTCCCCCCCCAAAAAAAACTTTTCAGCAGCCTAAAAAAACACCTGCCAGAACTTCAAGGCTTATAGAAAAAAAATCATGTTCATATTATATGTGTTTTTAGATTTAATTCTGGCACAGCCAGCCGCCTCAGCTGGTAAAGCCTCAGAATAAAGAGGAGGCAGCATCTCGAAGAATGACAAACACATGGGTCAATGTCGAACACAAGCCAACCACTGCCAGAGCACGAGCCGAATTCCTGCATCTCACTTGCACCAACATTCAACCCAAATACCAGCATACCACTTATTAATAAAGTAAACAGAGGCAGGAAGCACTTTTTATTTGTTTTTTGTTTATATATATTTTTATAAAGCTGCTGGAGGTTTCTAGATTAAAACAACCATTGCAGCAATTTCCTCAGCTACAACAATGCAAAACATCTCAGCACAGCTACAATAAAGGGAACATTTAACAAAGAATTACTCCAGCGAAACTAAAGCTTAGAAGTTTAGAAATCCTAATACTTGCTTGCTAACCAAATTGACAGTGGATTTTAAGACTGCTAGAAGAAACCTCAGTCCAACTAGATCTTCGGTAAATATAATTCTGGTTCCACTGCGACTGGAACTCCGTTGGCCCCAGTCCACAGGACAGACTTCGATGTCAGGGCTGGGGACGGATCACACAGAAGATGACCCACCATCTTTTGTTTCTCATTGCGATAGCGCAATCCCCTATGCCTGCGGGCTTCACAGCTCAGCCGCCGACGACTGCAAACTATTTCATAGCTTATGAAGTGCTCCCTTTGAAAAACGGCCACATGTGCTGTAACACAGAACATATCGAAGTGAAAAGTATGTAAGATCTCACTTTGATACATCTGGTGACAACTGAGCAGCAGTATTTCACAACAATGCATTCGACCTGCAAATTCACTCTCCTCTCCTTCTCCGCTGCCTGTCCAGATAACAGCTTATGGGGCTACGGAGCCTCCTAACAGCGCCCAGGGACAGAAATCTAACAAAACTTTAAAGTGACATCAAGCCATAAATTCAGAAAAGTTAGTACTCAAGTTATATTTTCTGGTAGCAATATCTCACTCTCATCGTAGTGACAGTGATTTCGCATACCTTAAAAAAAGGCAACTAAACCGAAAAGTCCAATAGCTGTCCCAAACAGTGATTGCCTTTACATCTCAAAGTGGCAGAGACACATTCCTATTGTTTTGTATACGAGGCAGATGTTCCAGGATCCACATAAAGCTCATTCTGCCTCCTTCCCTGCACAGTATCAAACCGCACTTTCCATATCTAACACTCTGCACCTCTTCTTCCAGCTGCACGCTGATCTTAAAACGCGTCGAACAAAGAGGCTCTCGTGTAAGCTACTCCAAAGCAATTTGCTAGAGAACGATGAAGTCCTATGATGCACTACTCTCCCTGCAGAAGCATCTCACCTTGTGCTACCCCACGTTGATTCCTCCTGCTGATGTGCTGTGTTTATATAGCTACTGATGTCACTGTAGAAACAGATCCTCATAAATCCTTCTAATTCCTGCAGATCCTTTTAAATGTTTCTACGTAGGCAGAGCAAACAACATTGTCCTCATCTCCAGGTGACATATCAAGTCATCTATTTTCCTGAGGCTCCAAATCAACTTAGACTTTCATCCAAAGTTTTTCCAGTCCAGCATTCAAGGTGCCATCGTGATGGCAATTCAACAGTCTGCTCAGTAGCAACAATATCCTCAGTATTAAGTTCTGTGGCTTTAATAGAGTAATATTTCTTCCTGACTTGTTGAACAGACTGACAGCTTCCTCCAGCAAGAGAGGTACGCAAGAGTTGAGAGAACAAAAAGGATCAGGGCAATAAAAGTATCCTTATAACTAGCCATTATTTTGATGCAGATATTCCTGCTATGTACTTTTTCTGCAATCTTAACCCATTTATTTCATAAGAGCAATTTATTAGAATATTGAAAAGCAAATCTCCACGTTCAAGGACAAGCTGAAGGTACACAAGAAAAATACCTCCATACGTCAAGTCATTGTAAGACTTTAAGCATGTTGTTGCCCTCCAGTACAGGGAAGGGAAAAGTTCTCTGAACAGTATCATCACCACCTTTTTCATCTTTCATTACATTGGCCAGAAATTTAAAGTTATGAGAGCACTATGTTTTCCCTCACGTAGCTCCCTCTTGCAGCTAGGCAAGCTGTTCTCCTAACCAAGTATCAAAAGCAGGGCCTATACAAAAGCCGCTATATTACTCCGTGTTTGGAGCAACATGGCACTTAGACAAAGCCTGGGCAGCTGCTCCAAAAACACCTTAGGCACTGAAGTCTGGCACAATACACTGACAGCCCTTCAGTACCTTCTATAGAGAAAATCAGAGACCCATGCCTAACCCAAGCCCCAGCTGGAGTCACAGACTCTGGTTTGCACAGCGGAGTATCAAAGTATTCAAATTCGCTTACAGTCTGACAATCAAAAAAGTAGAACTGCAAAAAACCATACTACAAATCAAGACCATCAGTTTTAGAGTGCGCCCAATTAGGAGCCATGTGTTAACCATATTGCATGTGGATACAGACTGTATGGGAAATCAACCCTTTCAAACCACCCTGTATTTTGGCAAAAGCCAGTAGGATAGAAGGGAATCAGTGTGCACAAGAAATGGAAGGAAATTCAGCATGTAATAATAATCTAACTGAATCTAAAAGGAAAAAAAATAAATCTCAGTCTTGATGCAATTGTCTTATACTATCGTTACTTTATGCTAAGGAAGCCTATAAGCAAATCTGAAGACACACTGCACAATAAAAATTAGTTACCGTGACAGTCATTTTGACAAAAGCAAGGTAAGAACTGTGAGAAAACAAGACAAAAAAAACCCCCCACAGATTAGGTTTGGAAGGAAATAGGAGGGAGGTTGTGGAAACAGAAAGGACAGATGGGGAAGTGGGGCAACAAGCTTTTAGCATAGGCCTGTGTGATTTCCAATGAAGTAGAGAAGATTAATTGCATAGTGTTGTCTAAGCTCTACTCAATATGTTTTAATGCATGGTTTAAAGCTATGCATACATTCATTATATCTATGCAAATTAGTCAGAACAGTATTTTTATAGTAACACTATAATGTAACCTTTCATTTGAAAAAATTCCAATGATCTTGATTATCTACTTATTTACAGTTTATTTGCTGTTACTCAAATATAGCTGCTGAGCTCAACACAGAAAAAATAGTATTAAGAGTTGGATTAAGTTCTGTACAGCAATGGGGTAAACATAGAATGAGATTTTAACCAAGGACTCCATAGTAAGAAAACACAGACCTTTAACATTCATCCATATCAGATAAGAGTATTTAAGAGAAAGAATCAAACGAATGGAAAGGATTTCCTTTCCTTAAAGCCTGAAAGACGTAAGCTGAAAACAGCTATCCATTCTGCACACACCTTTAATTTTCATCGTTTTAATCCTTGCTGTGCAAGTCTCATTAATTTAAACTCTCTTAATCCCTCTTGAATTTGATATAATTTGTACCCTTACAAATACATCTCCCTATATATAACTTAGCCATAAGACAGCAGCTAAGGCTTTCTTCTGCAATAGATGCTAAAATTGCTTTAGAATATATTACACACTGAAACGTGTATTCAAGGTTTCACTCCTGATACCAAATTATGTTACATAAAATTTAAAAATCAGTATAGTCGATTAAGGTTTCAGCTAGGCTCACGTCCCCCAACAATGAGCTAACCAAAAATGTGTGTTCTCGCTGCTCTGCAGTTTTCAAGACAAGAGGCAGACGCAAGGTTAAGAAAAAGCACAAAGAGCAAACTGAACAGAAAAGTTTCAATGCTAGGGTACATCTCTAATGCTCATTGCTACCGATAAAATGTAAGATTTAACAAGCAGATTTTAAAATTTTAAAATGGGTATCAAATATCTCAATTATCACAAATTCTATGGCTTTCCTTGCTCTTTCACTAGACAACCTCCTCCAGATCAGATACCACCACTTCCCCCCACCCCCTTTTCTTCAAAGGGTGCAGAAAGACGGGCAGGGAGAGAAGGCAGCAAGCTGCCTGTGGTCAGCACCAGTCTTAGCCAAGAGCGGGCAGACCAACTTCCAAATCCTTTTCCAGATCAGGCAACCTCCGCCAAGCCCTGCCGAACACTCGCATACGGAGGAATTGCTACCGAAGCAGCTCCCTTACCGGTGGTTCTGGGCCACCACTACCAAAATATGTTTGATGGAGTACTCTGCTCGTTAGAGAAGATCGTTCTCCCAGCATGTCAAGCATGTGTGCTCCCTGGAGCCCCAGTGGTGCTTGGCCAGCAGTTACGTGCAGGTTCTCCAACACATCTTCACGCCTGTGCTGTGAGTGAGGGTCTCCCTCACCTTTCAGCCCACAAATAGCCTCCCCCAGTGTGGAAGTGCTGGTGAGGGGGAAGGGACAAGCCATCACTGAAGCTCTTACCTGTCTGTACATAAAGATTTCTCTTCTGAATGGATACTGTCGTGAGAACTACAGCGTATCAACCCAAGCTCTCCCCACACCACCAGCATTTACAGGCGCTCTCCTCTCCTTTGTCAATTATCTGGCAAAGGTGCAAACTCCGTGTAAGCACAGCACTGATTCTGCTGTTCTGTTCTGCCAATATCCCTCTGTCTGAGTACCGCTACACCAGAGCTACTCCGGCACCGCACCTGCTGCATTCAGAGTGCTAACACTTCTCCATCCTACTACAGGATAAAATCGAGTTCACAAACAACTGATTTTCCATCTTAATGGAAAATTAAAGTAAAGCCAGCGTATCACGTTGTACCACTGGGCCCACACAACAGCTGTTCTTAACAGATTCGAAATTATTTTTCATCCTCTGACACTGAAAATAAGACTGCCACCAAAGCTGACACCTCTGCAGGCCCCCTATTGTTACTGCTCCAGCAACAAATACTGCTCAGCTACAAGTCCTGACCAAGAGAAAAACATCTTTTGAGTGGTTTGAAGTGATATTTGAAGCATTTCAATAGATCAGCTATTCTGACAAACGGTAGATCTCCGTGAAAACAGACTCTACAACTTTCACACGGAAGAGCAAGGATGGAATGGGCCATCTCCAAAACCAGCGGTATTTCCGCCCGTCTGTATCCGCAGCCAATGCTGCCCGCACATACCACTGGCATTTTAGAGCATTTACAGCAACTACAACTGGGTAACAGCATTTAAAACATTTACATCTGTGCTCATACAATGAGATTTTAGTAGCTGAGATATAGAGCACCTCATGGAAAAATCGGACAAGATTTTACCCCATTCATTTCCATGCTTTTTAGTTTGGATCCATCTCTATTTCGCTCCAGCTGTTACTATGGCACACTGATCATTTTACAGAAAAGTAATATAAAACTACCAGAGCCCTTAAGCCACTGCTTTGAACAGTAAAGCCAAACAGAACTAATTCCTTGTGGTGGAACAAACAACTGCACTCAACAGTTTTAAAATGCTGGGTAGATAAATACAGAATTTTTTACTCAAAAATGAGGCATACAGCTAAGCTGAATAATCTAATTTTCAAGCGCAATTTCATTTTGAGGAAAAAGTGAGCTGGCAGCAGCCACAGCTTAGATCTTGAAACCTTACATGAGACCCTAAAAACCTTATGCAAATTAAGTGGCACATTGAAGACATCCAGAGCACACTGCAAGCTCTGCTTCTCTCCCCAAAACATCCAGACACTTGCTGTTACTGACACCGGCCGTTTTCACCAATAGCTAAGCTGCTGTGCATAGGCGTTAATTAGCTAGCTATTAACGAGGGGGGTGAAATCAATGGCATAATAGGTATGAGATTTTAAGTCAGCTGATTTATATTTCACAACCAGAAGATACAAGAGGACCTCTACAAATAAATCATAGAATCACAGAAAAACTTGTCAGAAAGGCTGGGAGATATCTCCATATGCCACCGGGTCACCTCTCCAGCTCACATCAGGTCTCATGTCAAATTTGGAGCAAAGTGCTCAATGCTTTATCCAATTTAGTTTGAAAATTCCCAGGGACAGAGTTTCCATACGATACACAGATAATTAATGTAGTAGAAAGAAAAAAAAGGGTGGCTCATTTTTCAAAAAGGACCTAAGTTCATTCCAACAAATCAAGATATGGTCAAAAATATTTGCATGCGTATCCATATTTCTCTCCAATGGAAATCTGGCAACCTGCCCCTAGGACAATCATAATCTAAATTAACAGATAGCACATTGCGCTGTCTGCTGCAGCCATCTACCTGGTAGCTCTGGTGCAAAATTACTTTCAAAGTAAATATAACATAAGAATTTCTTACCTCCAGGCCTGTATACAACATCATCCTCAGTGATAAAGGACGTTATTTCACCGTTGTCTGTTCTCTCATATCGGGACTTCTTCTTGGGTGGTTTCTTTTTGCTTTTCTTTGTGGACTCCTCTGTGGTGGCACTGTTGTTGTCATTGTCCTCATCTTCACTGTGGTCACTTTCCGCATAATTCTTGGCACCTCCTTCCAACGTACAGCTCCGTCGAGGACGCGAGTTCTCGCTCTCCCTCACCTTGTCTCTCTTGTCTCGCTCCTTATCCCGGTCTCTATCCCTGTCCTTCTCTTTGTCTTTGTCTTTTTCTTTGTCCGCTGTCATGATTCGCCACGTGCCTTCTTCTGTCCTCTCACGGCTGGGCCTCCGTGAAAGGTAGACAGTGAGCCTGGGCTTCAGTCTTCTGAATTTCTCACTCAAATCCAGGAAAAATTCAACCACTCCAACAACCCCAGCGTTTTAAAAAGGTTCTTGAAGGGGGGGAGAAAGAGGGGAAAAGCCCATGTTAATATTCAAAATTATTTCAATTTCTAAAAATAAAAGTTAAAAGAAAACCCCACACCCTAAAGCAATTCAGTATGGAAAACACAACACAGTAAAACACAAGGCCGTCTTCTGAAGCATTCACAGAAATGATAACTTACAGAGTGTCTGTAAAATGTTTGAAGCTACCTCCATCACCAAAAAGATCTCACAACTCCTTAAAAAAATTCTTTTGTTCACTACAGAAATATAACAAGTCCTTGGATGGGAAGTGCTAACTGAGAACACACGTCATTTTTCACCTGAGGCTGAACAGGAAGCATACAAGTGGAAAAAAAAAAAAAACCACAAAAACACCCCAAAACATTTAGGAAGGGAGAAGTGCAAGAAAGGCAGAGTCTACAACTTTTTTTCTTGAAGCAAATGACAAAGTTCAGCAAAAGGCTGTGTTGTTTTACATCTCCCCACCAGCAGCAACGGATGCCCTACAAAGCTGGTGCAGAGTAAAGAATGCCATCTGCCACCCCCAGGGCAATCTGTTAGCAAGTCTTCCCCCTACTCTGCTTTTCCAAAAAAAGAGCTAACCTGTAATCCGCAGATTACAGGAATGAATTAATCAAAGCCAAACCAAACCACAGTGTTTACAAGTGCACTAACAAAATCTGCTCTTACATAGATCAAAAATACGACCTTTCACGCTTGCTTTACCAGTAAGAGAACACGTGGAGATGGATTTTATAACTCACCACCTTCACACATTCAGTTTCCCACTGGCAAATAGGAAGGAAAGAGATAATCCCATGTTTTTACCTGCCTGATCATTTAATCAACACAGTTAACATCGGCTGCATCTTTTTTGGTCCTTCAATGCGAGTTTACATGTAAGACGCTGGACTTGCTGTTACAAGAGTATTTGCAAGCTGGACCTAGGGGCCTGGGTCCCCCAACCACAGAGGGCACACAACAGTTGCCAACTGCTGTGGTGTAACCCCCGCGAGCAGCTAAGGGCCACACAGCCGCTCACTAACCCCCTCCGGTACCCGGCAACTGCCGGCAGGATGAATTCCCCATGAGCCGCTATAACCGTACCGCGCTCAAATGAAAGGTAAAGAATACCGACCCAATGCAGTCAGAGCCTTCATTCTTTTGACTCAAAATCAAGAATTTCCTTAAAATGTCCTTTCTATTGGTCAAACCAAAATGATCTGGACCAAAAGACCGCATGAAACACCTCTGAGCGGCAGCCAGCAGCACGAACATTAGAATTTTTGGGACCTTCTCTGGAAAGGCTTTAGTGAATTTGCACCAACTGAAGTATTTGCAAGTGCCTTTTAATACTGCTCAAGAGCAGCAGGCTGAGCAGCTACAGCTACTCCTGAACAAGAATCATAACATACCATTTTTTCTGTAACTATCCATGAAAGAAGGCTATTTCAAGAAGGGTGCATCCAACATGCAAAGGTAATTTACCTTTTTTCCCTCGTTCACCAATTCAAGATAAAGCTGAATTTACCCACATCCAATTCATAAGCTTTCAAGGAAGCTACTATTTGGTGTAACTTGAAGTGAGTCCACTGTGTAGAATGCCACAGCATGAAAGTCAGGGACCTAAGAAGACTGACTGTTCATGCATTAAGCATCTGAAACCACATTAGAGAAGGAAAAAGACTATTTTGATTTTTAAGTCAGCTGAGGAGTCAGTGATCCTGTGTATTTGAAATTTCTTCACTCTTACATGAATCCCAGACTACAATATCCTTGTCCCTCTCGACTACTACTTCCAGTGATGGAAATAGCCAAAGAGAGACAAATTGCTTTTGCTGATACAATTCAGGCTGTGGCCTGAATCTCTCAGGCATTTCCTGAATGAACCGATCAGCCAGATAGGAAATGATTCTATTTTCTTTCCTCCTTACAGCAGCTGCCATCATCCTGATAACACACAGGGGGAATCCAACGAAACTCCAGTAGAGAGGACTACAATGAACCTGCCAATTGCCAGAGGAGTTGCAGATAATAGCAATAGCAATGGTCTACAGGGGCTCAATAAGAAATGTCTTAAGTTTCTAGAGGCTAGGAAATTCCCCAGCAGCAAGCTTGAGGGTTTTTCTATTGTTGTTGATACAAAATTCACTTTAGAGAGTAAATAATCTATTCATTTTGAACAAAAACTAATTACTTACACAGGGCAATCTAAAAATTACAAGTAGTGGCATCTCAATCTATGTACAAGAGATCTTTGTGGTTTTTTAGAGATCAGAAATTAAAGGATATAGGATACACCTAAAAATTATATTCAATGACCTCCTAGGATGGATAAAATCCAGCCGCTTCTGATTGTTCTTATATACCAGCCCCAGTTCTCAAAGACTCAATTTTTGAGTTAGGTACAAAACCATAAGAATCTAAGCCTAAAAAAAAAAGAAGTTATTCTTTCCAGAGCTTTTTCCACTGCTTCTTATCTTACTTGTAGATAAGGTAGGTATCTCTACCCTCCCCTGTTTATTAAAACTTCAATGTTGTTTACAAGTTAATTTTGGAGAACTTAAAAGGAAAAAAGCCAAGGAGCAAGTCCTTTTGTCTTGTTTCCAGTGAAGTCAGGAATGTTTCAGCAGCATCTAAGCAGCACTTGCACAGTCCAGTATCATTAAGATACAACACAATGTGGAACATTGCTCACACACAGATGCACATCTTACATTTACCGGTCCGGTTTACCACCAGCACCGGTACCGCTGGTTCTTACGGTTATGCAAGGACCGAGTTGCACAAAATCATGACGGAAAAACACTTTCCGTTCATTTCATTTTCCAATTGTGCTAACAAAACTTAGCATATGCATAACTAGTGACTAAATGCAATGCAGCTATAACCAAGTGAGTTATGTTCCACCATCACTTCTTTGACAATAGCCTTTTTACAGCTTAGCAAGGCAAACAGACGCTACTTTCAGGAAACAACTCTTAGAACAGTCCCATCTGTACCCAAACTATGTATTTTCTTCAGCTCTCTCCCATGAGCATAAAGCGCTAATTTTTGTGATAGAATTACTTTTATCAAGAGACTTATTGAGTCAAGTGTCCATAAAGAAGCTGCATCAGCTTTTCTTTCCTCTCTCAAGGGTGGAAGTGTCTCTTCCAAGTGGAAGATCTCAGTATCACCATCTTTTCAACACTGTAAAAGATCACAGCCCTCTTCTGGCACAGCCAACTACAACACAAGCACCTTCTCTTTGACTGCAAAGTGCAGAATGTCCTTTAAAAAAAAAATTAATATTTTCCAAGTTATAAAAAATAATCCATCAGTCACCACAATAGTTCATTATTGGGGATGGGTGACAACAGAAGCAGCAGGCTTGAAACCTGGGGAGTAGTGTTTTTTCCTTGAAGCCTCAAGAGGAAAAGCTAAGAAGGTGCCAACCACCCCACATCTCTAAACATAAGGGGGAAAGGAATTTAAAGCTTCTGCCTTAAGGAAAAACAAACCAAAGCTGATTAGTAACTGACAGAATAATTCATCTATCTTAATTTTATCTGCATCCTGAAACATTGAGCTCCTCCCCCTCTTCTCTAAGGCTCAAGGAACCCGAGTTGTGCAAATAATAGTGAACAAGCAGCCCCGATTTCAGTGCAAGCTGCTCCTCACCAAACTTTACTTTGAAAGCCAATTTCAAGTGAACCATTTTAGAGCAGCAGGGTCTGGCCAAGGGTCAGCACCACATCAAAGAAACAGTGCCCTCCCTACGGCTGGCGGGTAAATCACTTTACAGAAGTAGTGTGCCAAATGCACTTCCCCTTACTCTATTCTTCTATCTTCACCAACACTTTTTAAGGGCATAGGCAAAACCAACTTGCCACCAGAAAGAAAATCCCTCCACACAACCTGCCATGGAGGGCAAGAAGAGAAGTCTCCAAATATCGAGGGCCACACGCCGCAGAGGAAGCACTGATGAATTCCAGTTCTCACCATTAACAAACAAGAACAAACACTGCAGAACTTAACAGAATTCTCCACATAACTGCAGATTTAAATCTGTGTTGTTTCTCTCAGATTAAATTCAAAGTACTTCAGTGTTTATTACAAGTCCAGTTATTTGGGGTTTTTTTTTTCCTTTTTTTTTCTGCACAGCAAAGTTCTGCATAACAGAATAACATTGAATAAACAAACACTATGTTCATAACGCTTTACTTTACTGCGGGGCTGTGCAAGAATTTGCATGTAACAGTTTGCTCAGTCTGTTCATCTATGAAATTTCCAGCTACAAATCCAGCAAGATTGCCACCCTCCTCCCAGCTCCTCTTTCAGGAGAACCCCCACAAAAGTAATTTTCACAGCCAGTATATTTGCGAACAGTACAGGAAACCTCTTCATCTAATCAGAGTCTCTGTCTAGTTCCACTAGCATTAAAAGGCAAGCGATGAAATCTCCTCATGAGCGCTATTCAACTTACTTTCACAAATATATCACGTTTCCAAGACTGTTTTACTAAAAAAAAATACTCAATGTAAAGAATATTGCAGGATTAAATCAACATCATCATGAAACAATGACTATTTTTGTCTCTCTAAGAATAAAGCAGTCACACAACCTTAAGAGTAGGAAGACAAAAAAAAAAAAAGAGGAAAGCTACTGTTACACGGCCTCAGCTGGGTAGCAGTAATACAGGACTACCAGAAGAGCAAAGAAAAACTGTTTATCAGCAACCACCTATTTAAGATTAAGCCATTATTACCATAAAAGAAGTATTTGATAAATAATCCTTATTATTTAAGCAATGATCCAAACACGTTTTAGAGATTCCAAGATCTATTTTGCTCCTACAGTGAAATACACCATTTCCCCTTGCTGCCTCCCCACTTTTTGTTTACTAACACCAGAAACCAAAAGCATATAGCGATTTATAAATAGATGCAGACACCCAATGTTTGGAAGGATGTCTTCAACCACAGCAGCAGAAAATATCTTGTAGCTGAAATACTGCATCATCTAAATTTAAAGCGTTTGCATTTCATCTCACACATTCTCCCTTCACCCACCAGCCACACTGGAATGGGAAAATACTACCAACACCATATTCCCGAATTTGCCTAATCCCTCTTGACCAAAATGTAAATACTGTGAAAACATATCTGCTGACTCAACATTATTCATCAGGTACAGGTGTTGTAGCGGGTCGAGCACTTCTGTCATTCTATACACAATTACGCATGGATATGGAACCCATACAACTAACACCATCACAAAAATTACAAAAACACCACGAGCTTTCTTTTTCGTTCTCTGAAGTAAACCAGGATAATACATCATGTATTTTGCCAAGCACAGTAATCACACAGATGTTTAAATCTGGATTAGGACAGTAAAAGCAAATACAGTGAAAAACTTAAGTGGTTTTTGGCAAGCTCTGTAGCTTGTGTTTCCAGTAATTTTACTCACTGGCAGCTCCTCATTCTCACTATACCAAACAACCACCAAAGCAGCTGCTTCTGTCATCATACTACAGAGAAGAAATTCAGGTTACAGCATCACAGGTTGCAAAGTATTAACTGCCTTTGATACTGGTTTACTGCTTCTTCCATGGGGAATTTTTTAGAGATTGATCTCAGAAAGAAGTCATTGAAGCTAAAAGGGGAACATTCGCTTTACAACGGCTGAGACCAGCATACAAAGGAGTGGAAGAATAGCCCCTGTCCGTTATTTTTTCAATGCAAGTTGAAAAACCTGAGGAAAAATGTCAGCTTTGCTGCAATCACGCTCTAAGATTTTGTTGTTGTTGTTATTTTTTAACTAGAGCCTCAGGATATGCCCATTTAGCCAAGTAAGTTTGTTACATCCAGTATGGGATAACTTACTTTATCTCTGCCCAGGATGCCAGCCGGTAAAGGTCCTCCTTACCTTAACCTGGTTAGAAGCCAAACAGAAGCCAAAAGCGTGTTTGCAGAGCTACTCGCTAAAGCCGCCCGTTCTCTGCTTTCCAGCAGAGAATGCAGATACCTACGACTTCAAATCACATTCAAATGCCCTTATTCCTGTTAAACGTTGAGGTCTCCAGCGACAAAGAAACAGAGGAGACTAGGATTCTGGTAGGAGACAGGAACCCTAATTTCAGAGTCTGGCCCAGCCACGATGGAGGCAAGTTGGCAATAAGTGTCCCAAGTAAAGCGCAGCCTGAAAGCAGGTGCTTCACCAAGTCAGAACATTGTCCCTACCGCATTCTGCTACGTACTACCATATCCCAAGCACACTAAGTGCTTGCAAACACTGTATTTTTTACCCAGAAAAGGTACTTAGCATTGCACAACAGTTTCTCAGAGCAGTTCAAATTGTAACAGCTTCAGACAAGCCTCGAGGATGACTCCTCTGCCCACAGAAGTTCAAGAGGAACACTTCAGCACAGATGAAGCTGGAAAGCAAAGCACTGCAGCTACTGTCCCTGCACCCCTGAAATGCTCTTTCGCATCCTTCACCTATTTGACAGACAACTCGAGAGCAGCATCACTCCAGAACATGACACCCAAAGGTCCCAGCCACCTTTCAGGACATGGGATATATGTGCCTCCTCTTCCTAGTCCTTCTCTGGTCAAGCCCCAAAGCAGCTGAGTGTAAGATGTGACTCCCACTAAAGACTTCTCAGTTCCACTCCCAAAGACAGAGAGAACGAAAGATGTCAGAATGAATGTGATTAGATCTGCCCATATATTTTCAAATGCAATCTAAAAAAAATTATTGCCAAAGTATCTTACGGGAAATCAAGCAGGCACGATTTAACCTTTAAACTTCATTTAAAAAAACTGAAGTGTGGAAGTTCATAATCATTCTTTTCAACCGAGCATTAGCCCACATTCACCTGGTTGAGGTTTGAAGTCTAGCATTTGAAGCATTTGGTTGAGCATTTGAAGTCTAGTTCAAATTAAAGTTTCATCATTTGTTCAGACACAAAAGCCTCCACGAGCTCCTATCCAAGTCCGGAAAGCAGGATACTATTTCTCCCACGAGAAACGCGTCAGTCCGATCTGGGCACTGTGAGTTATTAAGATGGTCAAACTGCAGTTACCCGGTACACACAGCTCCACAGTTATTTGATCTATACACCTGGAAACCATTATCAGAGCAAAAGGCATACATACCACCTCTTTGCTCATTAAGTACTTAAACCTCTTAACTAGTATTAAAGAGTCAGGTTTTGAAGATAATGTGAAAGCAAGTCCAACAGAAACACGATGAGACTGGAACAGGAATGCATCTAAGCGTGCGGGGTAACTAAAAATATGGAGAAGAGCTCCTTTTTCTTGTTTAAGTCAGACAGATAAATCTTTTAACAAGATTATTTTGGTCATGTGTTACCAGTCTTCATAAACACAACAGGACCATTCTTCTGTAAGCTTTTAGTCTCATATTGCAAGAGAAAAAGGCACTGTTTTCAGCAAACGCCAGATTAAAGGAAGCATGTGCTGCAACTGCTGGAGTTCCTTCCACAGAGTTTTTCCAATTTTGGTGTCAAGGAAGAATTTTAACTTGGTTTTAATGAGAGGGGTTGAATTAAAAAAAGAAAAAGAAAGGAAAACAGCCCATAAAGATTCCCCCATATACTCATAAAGTTTGAAGAACTGCTTTAAGAAAACCTTCAAGAACATTTGTGGAAAAATAACCCTAATAAGACAATATAAGGAAAAGGCAATCTCAGCTGAAGCAGACACAACTAAGTGCTAAACTGCAAGTACCAAAATGCAGCACTAGCCCTGCAGTTCTAATACAGGCGTGACTGCTTCAGACACACAAAAGAGTAACTTCTACAGAGCTCACACTTGAAAAGTTCCCACCTTCTATGGTAAAGCTCATTAACCCCACGGGCTCGACCCCCCTGGGGAGGCACACAGAAGTTTAACCTTTAGGTTTCAGAAAAGGCAAAGATCATCTGTTACCAACTCTCCCCCACATTCTTTCCCTATCTTCAATTTGCTGTTGAAATCACGAGTTGCAGACACTCCAAGTGACAAAGTATTTCACGAGTTCATGCAGGGTATCCCCGAGAATATTCCCCATCCCCACGATCCATTCATCATCCCAAACTGGAGAGTCAGAGCTACCAGCCTCTGCTACCAGGCTGCAAACTGAAGTCAAACTCAATGAGAAGCCAGCACAGGAAGGAAAAGAAAAAAGAAAGAAAACAGAGAAAGGGGCTTATACCATTACACTTGGACAGTGTTTCACACAGTCGGAGTGAGATTTTACTAAAGACACTTGCCCCAACTTTCATAATCCAGATCCTGCTGAGTTTACCAAGAGTATTTTCCAATCAACTGCCACATCCAGAGCCTGAACACAGACCTCTCCCCGCCAGTAGCGGGGAAAGGAACATGAACACAGCTCCCGCAGGCAGCAGCAGAGAACTATCCCATCTGGCAGCGCAGAGCTGCAAGCCTGTAAATACCAGAACTTCATAGATCGTACCGGCCCTTCTGTTCCTTTAGACTTTGTATTTCAACAGAACCCAAGGCTTACGTCACAACCCACTCGACTATTCTACAACAGTGGATAGCTGCTAAAAATAAAAAATAAAAATTGAGATTCATACGGTCTTTACTACTGCTGCACTACCCGTTGTGCTGTGTTCAGTGTAACACTGGTTTAGTATTGCTACTGCTGCACCTGAAAACCGAGGGTGAACGCTTGGCAGAGATGGAGTTGAGAAAAGGTTATTTCACATAAAAGTGCTTCTGACATGCTGCAGTGACTTTTGTTTGCCATTTGGCTTTTTTGGGATGCTGAGGGGGAGTCAGTTAATAGTCAGAGAAAACCATCTGGAAGTGGTTTCAGAGACTGTTAAGACAGACCTGGTTATGATTGTGAACGCAGCCATGTCAAGTCAAATCACACTTTAATGCCAAATAAGAAAAGAAAAAATACAACCAACTTACACAGCCTTGAACTGGAACAACTCTTCCTGACTGATGTTACTGAAAGAAAAAGCTGATACCTAAGATCTGTCTAGCAACCCCGTGCAGCAGTACCTGTTGCAGAACCTTAAGATGTCTTAAAAGCATTTGTAAAGCTTTGAGATGTCTGAATGAAGGTAGATATGATGAGCCTTTTATTAGTTTAGGATTTATGCACTACGTTTTCTGCAAGCTTTAGAGGACAACTGGCTTCCAAAGTTCTCTCAAATATACTTACACACACAAACTTCTTTTATACAAGATTAATGCACTGGTCAGTAAAAGTGTTAATTGTCTCCCCCTGCTCTCGTGCACCTTATGACTCTCCTCCGAGGACTGTGCCAGTCTACTCGGTGCCTTAACCAGCTTTACCGCTGAGTGGGTGTTGACAGGGTCCCCTGCCTATTCTTGACTGCTCACAGGACCCTCCTGGAAGCAAATTTGCTGAAAGTATTTTAGAAAACTCTTATGAGTCTCTCTCCAATGAATAATACACCTCTTATCAGTTGTCTTCCTTATCTCCTTCACTGGCATTTTGAGTTTATAACGTAAATATAGCACTGGAACACTTTGGCCAGAAATGGTCATTATGAGTTACATATTTACGGTCCATAGCTCTTGTAAGCCCTCTAAGTGCGTGCAATTAAAAGTGTGTTTGTTCACTTTGAACTGCTCTCTACTAATCATCCCCAAATGGTTCAAGGAGCCAGTGTGGAGAAAGAAACAAACAGGCACGGACTTCATCAGCACCTCTCACAGCTGAGAGGTAATCATCGCTTGAATAAAGGCAGACAATTCAAGGTGTTTCTCATGCCAGACAGCAACCTTTTTTTTTCCCCCCTACTATTTACCCAGCTTGACCTAAGAAAAGAAAAACAAGAGATCTCATATTTCTGAGCCGTGCCGTACACCAACTATGCTCACAGCTGTCAGTTTTTAAATCACGGTCTGTATAATGCTGCATATCAGCACTCTCCCACTGCACATTCCACCTTCACACCGATACGCTCTGACTTGGGATATTATGCCATCGTTCTGAAATCCAGGTCGAGGGTCTGTTTGACAGATGAGCTATGCAGGATGACAGCTTAGATAAGATCGTAAGTCCCTCTCTTCAACACAATGTTGATGCTATAAAACTTAAAGGAACAGGAGAAAAGAAGAGAGTGAAGGAGATTCCTCCCAAAAGCAAAGGAAGATTTCACAAGGCAAAAAAATATACTTCAGCATTTATCAACAGAAAATGACAGGCTATTCTGCAGGTCTTCGGAGTTACATTTTCAGAGAAGAAATACGCTTCATTTCATTTTACTCAAGAATGTTTCAAGTATCTTTAAATCTCTCCTCAGAAAGCAGCCAGGTATACCCGGCAATTATGAGAATTTTTTAAAGACTGGAGTGGTAAGGATCTGAGAGAGGAAAGTGACATTTCACTTGTGGTATTCTAATTGGCATAGAACAAGTAGAACAACCACCTACCAGCAAGAGGTCAGAAATTCAATAAGCGCTAAGAACAAAATTTCATAAGACAGTCAGCTATGACCACAGAGCAGGCCGAAACACCAGGGATAATGTTTGGGGCGAAAGTAGCAGTTTCTACCTCCCCTGAAAATGGTTGGGCAATTTATGTACCATAGTCACACCAGTGATCTGAGAAAAGCTTTCTAAGAACACCTGCTTTTAGACGGTTTTACATATAGGCTACCATAAAAGCCATGTAATTCCAAAGAAGTCACAATTTCTCCCCACATTAATTCAAGAGCAGGAACATAAAATCAATACGGTCTCAGAAAGTTTCTGTGCTCCCAGTAAGATTTCCCCGTTTTAACAGATAAACGAGCTAGACTTTCTGTTCTCTCTGCCGCTGTTTGGTGAGGGATGTAAGAAAACAGCGGGGACACTGGAGCTGTCTGCACACTCATTTTGGTACGAGGCCGTTAGTTTGGTCACCGGCTGAAGAGCTCAGCTCGTTTACCATGCCGCGATACATCAAACGTTGAAGACAGCCCCTCCAAAATCCTACGCCCCTTTCGCCTCTCACAGGTACCCAGCAGCTTAGGGCTGAGCAGCTACGTGGCCACTTCAACACCAGAGACAACCGGGATACGGAACTATGACCATAGGACAGAAATCCCCATCCCAGCCCACTGTATTGATCCACTCTATTAAACCACGATGCTTAGAACTCCTCCGCTCTTTTAAAAAAGTGCTTTAATGGCCTCTATAGTCATAACATATGGGAACAAAGTGATCCACAGACAGTAAATACGAAGCCATGTATTTACTTCTTTTTCTCTAAAGTCATTCAGTCTAATGTAAATGATTACTACAATATAGGTCTGACTAATGTGAAGTAGTCGTCCCATAACGCCATTTAAAAAAAAAAAATAGGACTTTTTAAAATGTCCGTATAATGCAGCATAGCTCCTTCACTTTAAAAGGCTGTTAGGGGAGAAAAGGCCCAAGGGACCTGTAAAGAGCTGCCATTGTAACAAGAACTATTATCCAGGGAATTTAATGTCATTTGGAGCCAAGAAAACATCTGCATTATAAGGCTGCTTAACAACATTTAAAACAGGAAAAAAGTTAAACAAGAACTTGTTATGATATACAGCAGATTAATTTGAACAGATTTACTTCTATCAGGCACAATTACTTTACTTTCTTTCCCGCAACCGCATCAAGCCAGAACTGGATTTGCAGGATTCAGCCAGATAAGAGACAAAAAGGTGAGATGAGGGTGGAGAACCTGAAACAAAGGCAGTGGGAACCATTCCACCATCACAGACGAGCCATGGGACCATCCATACACCAACAAAGAAGTCCCACTTTCTCCTGATAAATCTTNTTTTTTTAAAAAAAAAAAAAAAAAAATCATTTGCTGACAGAGATTTCAGACAAAGACAACACACTTTCCGAAGCAAAAAGGGTAAACCTTGACAGCATGCATATGGATTTCTTGACAGGCAGTCTGTGGCAAAAAAAGAGAAAGCTGTAGTATGTTTACTAAAATAGGTAAAATATAAACATTCCCAAATGCTGTAAATTCAGACCAGGGACACACCAAAGAAAACAAAGCATAAAGATAAATTCCAGGTACACAATAGCAACCCAGCTAACAGGAACATGGACGAATACTTCCATGAAACAGAATCACATGTCCGTTTTACAATAGCTCTAGTTTTAAGGAATGCAAGACTGTCAAAGTTACCAGCACATCACATACCTATGCCTTCCTGTGAAGTCACTTATTGTAAGACAGAAACAAGTTCTGTGTAATACTGAAAACATTAGTTTGTGTGTGTTTATCAGAATGAGACCATTGCTGCTTTGCAGACAACTTCAAAAGTAACTACATCTAAAGCTCTACCCACTTACAACTAATTTCGATTCCCATTCTAAATTTTATTTTGGTACCTCCGTCTCTGCAACATGTCTACTCATATCTACCAAACCGTCATTCGCTGCATATACATAGCTATGCTTTTCTCCACTGGATGTTTCATTTTTAAATGGCTGAACACTCAGCTGCCCTCTCGCAATCCTTTCATCTTCTAGAAAGCCTCTAAAATACCTTCATTTAGATCACCCAAACGAAAACTAGATCAGGTTATTTTTGGAAAACCCCTTTGAGCAGCAAAGGCAAAAGCTCTGGTCTTCAGCCACATTAACTGTTTTATTTAACTCCACACAACTGCCTGTGCATTTGAACTACTCAAAATGGCAGAATAACTGCAGGGTGGGCTCCTACGATGAGCCGACTGACCAGACGTTTCCACTGAAATGCGGCTGTAATTAAAGCAATTTCTCTGTAAAGCAAGCAGCATCCTGAGAGTTGCAGAGAGCATCGACAAGACTAACCAAAGCTATGCTGCTTAAG
Source organism: Anarhynchus alexandrinus (assembly GCA_008711295.1). Classification (NCBI taxonomy): domain Eukaryota; kingdom Metazoa; phylum Chordata; class Aves; order Charadriiformes; family Charadriidae; genus Anarhynchus; species Anarhynchus alexandrinus. Next base: position 2,426,707 of record VUYV01000092.1, on the reverse strand, counting down.
TGCTCCATAAAATTCCACAATAGCGGAAACAAAGAAATTCTGCGCTTTCAGTCCTGCGACAAAGGGGGGGGAATGGTACAACGTTATCAGCACGAGCAATAGATATTAACAGGACATAATTTCTGCTGTCCAACATTTTAAAATACTTTTTACATAAGCATCAAGACAAATTATATTTTTGTCTACCAAAACAGTCTTTAATTTCAGACATTGGTCTCATTTTCTTTGAGGAGCAGCTTATTTTGGTTAATGACAGAGCAGACGTCAGAATTTTCTTTCCTACAAAGCCTCTCCTCCCGCTACAGAAGCGCTGCTGTAATCATGAGATTAAGTGTGCTCATTCATGTGTGAAATGCAGGCTTGATCTCTGTCGCACATTATAGACTGTCTACAGCAAATGGTCAGCATATTCTTCATAATACTTAACAACTGAAATGTATTCAATTACATCTCACTTCCTTTATTGCATTTACAGAAAACAGTAACAAATAGTATTCAAAGCAGTAAAAGCTTACTGGCAGAAGTATGACCTTTGATCTTTACTCTTCAGATACAGGAGCAGGTTCTGCTACGAGGCAGCAGGAATATTATTCAAAAAGCAAACGCACACAATACTGCGTGCAAGAAAGAATAAGCACAAGCACAGAAAGTTGAGACAGAGGTGTACTGTTTAAATATAAGGTTGTCTGGAGTAAACCCACGCAACAGCTAATTATCCTTCTATATTCTTGCTAAAGTTTTCACAACACATGTTAAGATGGGGGTTATATTTCAAGAGATCATATGATCTCTTGTATGACCTTAAGTGACAGAAAAACAAAGTTGTGAATAGTGGCATTTGACTTCCAACATATTTTCATCCCAAAAACTAAAGCCAAGTGTCTTTTAGACATCCATGAACACATCCAACCGGCCCAAGGTCACTGTGAAACCCTGCAATAACCGATCTCCAGAATGTACTCATAGGACACAGCAGGAAACAAAGCACATGCCCACCTCCTCCCCTCAACTTCAACTCTACCACCCTAAGAAAATAAAAAAAACCAAAAAACAACAAAACACAAAAGAAAATCTACACTGCTTATGCATACAGGTGTATCACATATAACACAAAATTTGTTGGTATTCAAAGTCCCTGACTTTATCCTTCCTACCTCTTCAAATAGTAATGACTTCAATCACCCTGTAATATAAAAGCACGATTCCCTTGTTCAACACCTAACATGTGCAATTGTAATACTTCATTTCGTTTCAATCAGAACGGGCCAGGTTACTGCCATATCATCATCAGCTCAGGCTGAACGTGTAAGATAACAAGTGGCAGCGAACAGGTAATTAGGAAATAGTTCATCTCTTGATGTCAAGTTTTTAATCACAAGAGAGAAATCACACAAATCTCAGATTTGTTTTTCTTGACAAATAGCAAGGAAAATTGGAAGACACAGGTTATCTTAACACATACAATCATGAAGTAGAACAGAGTAACAAACAAAAAAAACCATTGTCTATAGTCATTTTTAGATTATTCTTTGTAAGTTAGGAAAGCAGGAACATTTGCTCCAGCACCAGCAAGGAACTTCTACTACAACTCTCCTAGTACAACTGAACCAGTTACAACCACGAAAGCACCGTACGGCCCAGCGAACCACTGCAACGGAACAACAGTCCTGCCCAGTTCTAGAGCCACCACCATCCGCAACGCTGGGAAGCTGTTAGCAAGGTCACGTAGGCAACCAGGGACTGTATTTAGCCGGTGTCAGACAGCCCAGGGAACTCACGCTGTCCTTGCCACTACACACAAATACCCCATCTCTCATTGCTCAACAGCATCCACTATGCCTTCTCGCCAACCAAGCTTCTCCAAGATTACAGAAAAAGTCGCCTTCTTCATACCCAAGTTACTGCTCCTGGGCAGCAACTAACTGAATTCCTCATTAGCTTTGAAGCTCTATTTTTGGGGAAAAGGGGGGAAAAAAAAAAAGGACCAAAAAATGGACCAGTCCACAGGTCTCATGCATTAGGTGTTTCGAGGCTATATATTATACACAGCAGTCTCTCTCTGCTACAGGAGCGATTACATCGGTAGTCTGCTGGCCACTGCTAACGAACCCATTGGAAAGGGACTTCATAACTGGCTGCGTCTTTCATGAGAAGAGGAAGAAAACATTAAGAAATGCTCCGAGTGATTAGTCTGCTTCTAATCTAAACGAAGAGGAAGTATTTTAACACTGCACGAAATAACTTCTGACTTTAGTCACGCTTCAGACATTAATATAATTTCTACTTCCAGTACTCTCAGCACACACTCCTGACTATTGTAGGACTAAAGTAACAGAATCTCATGTATCAGAATGAGCCAATATAGTTGTATTAATGTATTTATGTCTGATCTTGTAAGCTGCTGAGAACAACATTGCAAAATTGGACCATAAGCCTTTAAGTGTAGAATAAGCGATGCAAACAATTATTAAGCCACACGTGAAATCTGGTGGCCTCATTCACATTACAGCACCACCACATCTCATCATTTGCCACCAATAGTAATCGGGAGACGGCAGAGGTACTGTGGCATAAGTTTCATTTTGTGGCCCTGTGCCTTAAATCCAGGACTACTCATCCTTCATGTACTGATTGATACACTCTCACAAAAATAAGAGACCCAAAACATTTAAAGAGAAGAATGAGCACATGAAATAAAATAAAGGAAAATCTCCTTAGCTTGCATAATTACATGCTAATACTCCATGACATGCAAATTAAGGCCACACAAGCCATGTATCATACTGAAAATACCTTCAAAACAGAGGTTATTGGTCCTAAATGAAGCAGTATGAAATTCCTCACTCTATTTTCAAGGTAAAGTTTTAAGGTTAGACACCAGTAACAGCTCTGAAACAACATGAAAAGACTTTTTTTTCTAAAAAAACCCTAAAACTGCTTGCAGTCTATAGTAGACAAGACACTAGGCCAAGGAGAGCACCATGAGTGTCCACAGCAGCGTTTAACTGACCTGTGACCAAGGCATGTCTTTAAGACCTTCATTATTCCCACAGCAACATAAACTAGGATTACCATTTCACTTGTTCTTTCAAATAAAAACCTGAGGTGATCCTTTAGCAACCGAAGACAGCAAAACAAATTACGCTATTTATTATAAATATGATGCAATAAAGTTTTACTTACAAAAGCATAGTACCTCTGAAGATTCTCGTCTATGAAGCTTCCACCACTTACCGCACATGAGCATTCAGCAACTGAACAAGCAGGAGTTCAGAAGGGTGTCATGTCACAGGGTTTTTTCCTGAAACACTAACCTAATCAGGAGCTGACTTAAGAGCTACTTTCAGAATACTACAGAAGAAAATTCACCCAGTGCCAGTTACCCAAGCAACTGGGACCTAATTAAATCTACCCAACACTTCAGGGATTAGCCTGTTTTCTCCTACAGTCCCGTAGTCTCCCCCATGAGATAACATATATAGCTATGGTGAGATTTATTACTTGCTGACTGGTTCTTAACATACGCTGAATTATGATCTGGCCTTTGAATCAGAATGAACTTTGGTATACGTGACATTTCAAAACAATTACGTAACTATTTTTTAATTCAGAACATGAAATAAATTTTTTTATGTATAGCATTCTACTATCAAATGGCACTGATAGGGCCCAGAAAGAACAAGATAAACTCCTATCGAAGGATATTTATCAAGCTCTCAACCCAACAGCAAAGTGAAAACATTCCCATGATTTTTCACTAGAGCTGTGCATATTACTACTTTGTCCATTTCTTCGCAGACAGGTATAACTTCTCACACTGCTCAGAGTTTAAAGAAACTCCCAAGCAGTAATAGCCTTTTTGGAGAGAGGGGCAGCCAAAAACACCAGTAACACACACCCTGCCCAAAGCAAAAAAAAACACAGCAAAAATTCTGAGAAAAAAAAAAAACAACTTCTTTCTTTCCAGACAAAAAAAAAAAAAACACACCACCCCCTCACACACACACACCCCTCAAACAACAAACCACAACCACACCATACAATCACTGTTTTCCTCACATATGAAGACATAGGCTTCAAAACAAAAATAAATTGAAGTCACATGCACAATTTAGGCTGTAAGAGGCAGGAAAAGTTTCAAACATATCCTAAAGATAACCATAGGCAAAGTTTCTATTATTCATCGTCTACCCACATATTTATCTATAGGACTTAATCACTTGTTCATCTGCTTATGAAGAAAGTTAATATACTTTAAAACTTCCATGGAAGCAAACTCAAAACAAACTTAAGCTACTGGTGCATTTTCAAATGTTCGAACTGCATTAAAAAGTCATTTTTGAAGAAACCCCCACCAGTGCTGGGGAAGCCTGTCTGGCCTGCTTGGAGTTTCCTTGAACTCAGATATCCAGAACAGAAACGCAAAAACCACACTGCACAATCTCCTGCTTAGTTTAATATTTCCAATGGGAACTTCAGCTGTGCCAGCTGTCTTTAGGAACCTTAATAAAGATGCAGGAACACAGACGAGGTAGCCTTCTGCGTGGTGGACTCTTTAGCTTGCAGAATAATTGAGGTATTCTTCTGAAGCAGCCTGGTAAGGACTTGATCTTTCAACTATGACAAAGCCTATGAGAGAAACCCAACATATCATTTTAGATGAATGTCATGGCATTGTACTGGTGTCAGAGAATCTCTTCACACCGTTTTAATAAAGCTCATACAGATCTGCACACGCGGAGATGCTGTCACACCTACATTATGTGAAGCTTCCACTTCGTGCCGAGGCCCAGCCGAGGTGCCCGTGCCACCGCCACAGCACCAAGACACACGTGGCAGGCGGGAACCCCCGTCTGAGGCTGGTGGCCTCTTCCAGCTCTCTTCTGAGACCCACGTCAACTTCACCCCACACATCACAGCATGGCTTCAAGGATCACCTCCGAATTTTATTAACCTGACCTACAACGCTGATCATTTATCTCCAACAACAATTCTCTGGATTCGAAGTGAGCTGAGAGATGTGCAGAAATTCTGTAGTGCTCCTGAAATCTGACCCACTGCTGAACTCTCACGTGAATGTAACACAACAAGATGGTTATAGTTACCTTTGGCATCTCAGACACCACAGTATGTCCTCAGAAGAAAAGCACTCAGCCAAAAGCATGGATTCAATAAAACTTTATGCCAAAAATATAACTTCATACAGCAGCATTTGTCAAGAAAGTCAAACTCTGAAGTTCAGCATGCACATCTTTCGCTTCATTCTAAGGACTAAAGACTCCATGCTTTAAAAATCCACAAGAATCGCTCTCACCAGCTACACGGAGGTTGCACATCTTTCTAGGGCCAACTTCTGACCATTAGTCCCTCAAACCCAGACTCTGGCTCTCAAGTACCAGCAGACAAAGGTGACACGATACAGGAGGTCACCACCGGCACCCGTCCATCCTCCTTGTCACCACGCCAGCAGAACAGCCCCAGTGGTACCCGTAATCAGGGCACACCACTGAGCTCCACCAAACCAGCACCTGCCTTGGCAGCAGCCACCCCATCCTGCCGGCAGGGAGGGCACTCCCAAAGGCAGCACAGGGAAAACAATCCCTAGGAAACTGTTCCCAGTTGTGATTTAGACACCATAGCTATACTTGGTTTTCACTTCAACAATATTTTAGTCACTAATTGTATCACTCAAAGCCACAGATCTCATTTGTGCACCAAGTCATGAAGTTAGGCTAAAACGTCTTTTTTTTTTAAAAATCTTAAATTCACATTTATNCAGCAGACAAAGGTGACACGATACAGGAGGTCACCACCGGCACCCGTCCATCCTCCTTGTCACCACGCCGGCAGAACAGCCCCAGTGGTACCCGTAATCAGGGCACACCACTGAGCTCCACCAAACCAGCACCTGCCTTGGCAGCAGCCACCCCATCCTGCCGGCAGGGAGGGCACTCCCAAAGGCAGCACAGGAAAAACAATCCCTAGGAAACTGTTCCCAGTTGTGATTTAGACACCATAGCTATACTTGGTTTTCACTTCAACAATATTTTAGTCACTAATTGTATCACTCAAAGCCACAGATCTCATTTGTGCACCAAGTCATGAAGTTAGGCTAAAACGTCTTTTTTTTTTTAAAAATCTTAAATTCACATTTATATTCCCCATGTACTGGAAGATTTGACCATGTGCTCCTTGAGTTAAAAATAGAGCATTAGGACTGTTTCTTTCCAAACACCACCTTTTCTTAGGTCAGGGCTGCACAGAAGCACCCTACAACAGACGAAGGTGCCACAGCCCTGCTCAGCTGCGACTCCAACACCCATTCCTGAAGGAATTCTCTTAATTTAGACCACAACATACTTCAAATTCTCTTGGCAACAGTGGCATGTACTATTGTAAAGAGAACAGACCCGAGGTGAAATATTATCAAGAACTGAAAAAACCTCACAGAAAACCTATACAAACAGATGGCATAATTTGTTTTTTTAAATGCTGCTTAGCATTTACAGCTGGAAGTGGCAAATATCTAACAGGCTTTGAATATGCAAATTGTAAGATCAACACAAAAGAGGACAATGCAATTTCTTTTAAAGACAGGCAGTCATAATGTTGAAACAGACTGCAACCAATTTTCATACACTATTCATAATTACTTTATTACACTGTGAAAGGGTAATCAGTTTCCAAATGATCTAATAACCTTGGGCTGCTCTTACCTCTTTTATACCAGCCGTAACTACAAGCCCAGGCTGGGTCTCCAGCTTTAACTCAATTACAATAGTCTAATATTAAACACGTGGGTTAGAGGTGTTCTTCCTCGCATACTCTCACACAAACCAGCGTACAGGATTACCTAAGAGCATTCAATGACTAAGCAGGAACTGCTATATATATATATATATAAAAAAAAAAATCCATTCCCAGCTCTGATCTCAAAGGAACAGCTTTATTATCCAGAAAGGGAAATCTGATTTCTTGGCTCTTTTGTCAGATTTCAATAGGAAATGGAGCACATACAGTATGTTTTGACTTCATAGAAGAGTAAATTCTACAGAGATGTATTACTATGTCAAACTTTTTAAAAAGAGGTCCCCAACTTTAAGTGCTTGAATTGTATTGACTCTTATATTATGGCTCAGTCATTTTCATATTGTCTTGTAATTTAACTGCCTGCTGAGGCCACTTATAGTCATCAGTCCCCAACCAAATCCAAGGAAGTCCACAACGTGAAAAATACAAATAACTTAGTTCCCAGGTCCAGCTTGCCCTTGGGTTAAAATACCTCCTCCTCTCTACTGGGTTTCTACAGTTTTCCAAGCAATACAGCGGCAGGGTGACCCGCTGGCAAGAACCGCCGGGCTCTGAACTTCCCACAGCCAGAGGAAGTAACATATTGGTCCTGGTTTAAGTAAATATTTTGATTTTGTAGAGTGATTAGATTAACAAGCTGAAATCTCCCCAGTAAAGTAAGAACATAAAGTGACATCATTTTTAAGTTTTAAAACTTTTTTCTGCCATCATTACCAGCTAGATGAACAAAAATTGAGATTACAGAACTATGGGTTAAACCATGCAATGTAACGGCTGAACTCCCTGCACTTTCTCCAGCTCCTAACAGTGACCAAAACAGAGGCCTTGATCTTCCAAAACAAAATTAACACCCAAAACCTGACAATAATGTTCAAACTACTATATGTTCTTAATTCTAAACATCCAAACCGAATAAAAGCTTACCAGACTCCAGATGCTGCTGAAACACTTACTGCCTATTAACAAAAACTCAGCTTTGTTTCAAAACCAAGTCATTTTGATCTCTACTAATAAGCAAGTTCATGAAGAAAACACTGCCAAAAAAAGCAATATTTTTATTGCTAGTTTCAAGAAAATTCAAATCAGCACCTAAGACAAAATTTATTACATATAGAAAATTGGTGTTACAGAAGCAGCGATGTATCTATACCAAGATTGGTTGGTTTTAATAAAAGGTTTACCTATCATACAGCCTTCCACAGTCAGCTCATTAAAAAAAAAAAAAGGGACTGGAAAATCTGCAAGTATAGCTTCAGGAACCGATACTAATGCATTCCAGATTTGTTATTTCACACTGTACAGTCATCTTATATGAAAATGAAAGTTATATCCATTTTCAGAGAAGCCTAATCAAAGCGAGCTCACTTTCAAAATTTGTCATTATGTCCCAAGAGAAAGTGTACAGCTACGTTCTTAATGCGAAATTTACAGCCACCGTTTCTTCTGTGCCTTTGCTAACATTAGAAAAAGCCTGAACTCCAAACCCACCACTACAGCAAAAAAAACATGTGGTTATAAGAAAATCTATGCATCACAATCAAATACTATTTATTCCAGTAGTAAAATGTTTATCCAACCACCAAGACCTTTTCTTGGCAAAACTTAACAAAAAAAAACTTTCCTAAAGGCGGACAGCTTGTTTTAATCATTTACATTTTTCAACACTATTTGTTCTCACTTTGTATCCAAAGGTCAGAACTCAAACCACTACTCCAGGCAAACTTTGGAATAAATATTATTTTTTCCCATTCTTCTGGAAAGAATTTCACCTCTGTTAAGAAAGTTGAAGTATAAAAAACAGATTTCCCACTGATCCATTTAAAGATGCTTCATGATATTTTCCCTAAACAGAAAGTTAGTTTATAGGAAGTTTTTCATGGGTCCTATCCTCTATTACTTAGTTCAGAGTGTTACATTTTTATTGGCTTTTGCTTTCTTTAGCAATAAAGAAATTCATTCCGTGAGAACTCCACACACCGACATGAGAAACAGTTAAAGAGCACGGCCAAGCAAGGTCCAGTTGATGTGACAGTTTGAATTATGCCACCTACGATTCCAGTTTCCCCTGACACAGCCCTTCTTCCCTCAAATGCCCCTTTATACATATTTACGCCTTAATCTACATGTTCATAACTAGTAAATTACTCCAAAAAAGGCCTGCCCATCTTAGCTGGGAATCTTCGTTACACGGAACACTCACATCCGTATGACATGCAGCTGAGTGACGTGCAGGATCAGAGAACTGGCAGAACCTCTCCCCTCCTACACCAAAGCCACTTTTGCTGCCCCTCAGACAGACCTATTTCTAAAGCCACCTTCAGTGTTCTGCAAAACAAAGACCAAAAATTTTGCTTAAAGATTCATGCGACCGACTATCAATATTAGAGATTCCCATTGGAGTATCGGGTAGCTTGGGCTGGGCTCGGCTAGGACTACAGTGATTATTCTCTTATTTACTCTTAAAAAGCAAAATAGAGCTACTCAGTTTTCTTTTAAGTCATTTACTGATCTGAGTCTTACACTTTAAATACACACGGTTCAACAGAAAAAAAAAATGTTTTAAGGAAGAAGTAGGCATCTTGGCAAAGACATCACAGCTCACAAAAACTAATAAAACTAATATGCTGGCTTGTTGACGGACCCCATCACACCTGTGAGGGACCACTTTAGCAAAGCAGTCAAAGCTACTCTGTTGCTGAGCAATTTGCATCAAACACCAGAGGCTATACAGAATTTCTGCTTCCTAAATGCCTAGAAAACGTTGCTATTTCTAACCAATTTTGTGACTCTCAGCTCTGGAGCCGGGTAAGCCAAGTCCCCAACAACTGTCACAGCCCTGAGAAAGCTCTCCTGGGCACTCGCAAGGTACCACCTGAACTGCCTCTGTTTTCTGCCTGGGGCATTCAGCTACAGTAGAATTAGAATTTGTTTAACTAAACATGTCTGGCTGAGCACAGTGGCAGTCCAAACCCAGGTTTCACTCACGGTCCAGAGATCCCCGCTTTGGGGACTAGGGTGACAACGGTCACCAGAGGGAGAAGGCCAACAGCTGGGGACTGTAACAGCTCCCATCATCATCTTTTAATCCATTCATCTGTCAGAGCCTGGGCTAATGCTGCAAAGAAATATCCTTAATTTGAAAATCACTTGGCCAAAACAGCATTTCATGATAATCTCAACACATGATATCTGTTTCTACACTCTGCCTTCATAATTGTTTTTTAACCGGTAACTGGATCTCAGCTGAAATATCATGTTGTCCATATACATATCAACAAATTACAGAAATACTGGTTTTCAGTGTTCTACAAACTGCTTTTACTCCTAATTCAGCATACACAGTATCAGCACAATCTCTCCGTATCACTTGAAAAAAAGTCCCAGAACAAGAAAAGATTAACCTATGCACGCTGACCTACCATTCAGAGCGAGCTCTGTAAAGCTGTGCCTTCATTCAAGAACACATCTCTGCAAGAGACAACCTTCCTAAAAAACTGCAGCACCCCATTACCAAAACAAAGCAGAAGATTACTGGAAGGATGGGTTTTTCTGCCTATTAACCTCAACCCTATTAAATGCTACCGAGTAGTTAATTTAGATCCTCAGTATGGGAATTTTGGGCTATGAGCTGGATATCAAACTGCACTTGCAGTTGGCTCTGAAGTAACTCCACTGAGTTTGGGGAGATTTGAGTATTTTTCACCTGATGAAATTTGGTCCATTTAATCAAAATTTCAGCAGTATGGAGACTCTCAGGGGCCAAAAACAAATGGTATTGTTTCTGCACTTTAGAAGTGGTGGGTTTTTTTCCAGACAGAGAGTACAATCATCATTTAAGTGCTTTACCTACACATAGGTCAATCACTATAGCAGGAACTCATCATCCACAGTACACCAGAAAGGGAAAAAACAAACAAACCACCCTACAAACATAACTGACCCTGTAAAATTAGGAAATTAGGGGTTCCATCTGACTAATCTTAAGCAAAAGAATAAGTAGCATACCCCCCTCAACCTCCAAAAATCCAAGGAGGTTTAGGATTAGTTTAATAATAAATAGCTTATTTTCTTTCTTACACACAAAAATCAAAACAAAGCGATCGCAGATGAGCTATTAACCACTCACGTCGGGAAACAAAAGCCCCGTCTTGTCACTTCTACATAAATAAGAGTAAGCGAAAGTGGGGTTGAGAGACACACCAAGAGATTCTCTACAACCTGCAGTAAAATCGCAAAGACGGTCGATGCATTCTGACAGAACAGCTGTATACATCATTATGTTAATTAAAATTAAAGTCTCATCTACTTAGCATACAAGCAATTCACTGAACCTTAGTGACAAAGGGAAGGAACCGTTTCCTCAAAGAGGCATAATCACACACAACTTTAACAAGTTCTCTGCTTATACTGAGGGCCACAGCATAAAGGAGATAGAAAAGTATTGCAGAAAGAGTCCTGGCTATTTTAAGTAAAACAAAGCACTATCAACTGTAACACACACACAAAGGAAGTGGTAGGATAGATTACGTCAGCCCTTGCCTCAATTCATAAATCCTAACCGCAAAACAAGACAAATTCTTAACTGCCTTTCTCTGGAAGCATGTTTGAAGTGAATACATGCAGTTTAAGTCTTAAAATCCGCTATTGAACACCACTGGCTGATGCATCGCTATCAAACAGCCCCCGGGGGGGGGGAAATGGTGTAATCCCGGGGAATTCTATGGTGCAGCCTGATCAAATAACATCCCGGGAGCTGCCTGCCAAGCACCCGGCCTGCCAGAGGACAAGGAGCGCTCAAGTGCTCTGGACTCAAACCCACCTTTCACTGGTCCCGGAGATCTTTATAAAATAGTTTAAACACTGCTAAATGACAGGGTTGGAAAAACAAATAACAGCTTTTACATGCTGCTCCCACACAATTCTCAACTGGCAGTTAAGCATCTAAATCGTCTTGTCTTGTGATATTCGCTACACAAAGTATTCAAAAATGCGATTGCCTGTAAGAACAAAAACTGGCAAAAATGCAGAGTTGGTTGCACGTCTGGAACGAATTGCCTGCAGATTAACGGCTTTACATTGGAATAGCACTCGGCTGCAGGGTTTTAAATCCAGTTTACTTTAAACTGAGTTCCCAGAAGAAACACGGTGGTGGAGCATCTGAAACAACCCTTCACTAGATTTCTACTCTCCACTTTCCTCTACTTTCACGCCTAACATTCATGTTAAAAAAAAAATATAAAATGAAGTGGCCTTGTCAAGCCGGAGAGCAGCCCCAGATGGCCGTAAGGCGGCTGTCCAGGCACACAATGCCCCACGCAGCGCAAAGCCACATGTACTCCAGAGGAGCTTAAAACCAACTGCAAAACAAAGCAGAGCTGGTTTCTTCCTCAGGAAACAAAGTGGCCGAGCAGATCTCCTGTCGCTATCTTAAAACACCATTAAACACTGCTAAGAAAAAGTTACCCCCACACACCGTACCAATTAGGACTTCAAAGGCATTCCATTTTATCAAGTGCAGGGAAAAAGTACTTTCTTTCAGGATAAAAAAAATGCAATCCTTATCTCCTTATCTCATTTGCTTAGAAAAAAAAAAAAACAACACCAAACTGAATTAAACACAGCACTCGGTTTAGCTGAACTGTTTATATTTAGAACCCAGAGGTGAAGCACTGGGTACGGAAAGAAAACCCTGTGAGTCGTAAAGCATTCTGAACTTTCCAGGCCAATAAAAACTACCGCCTCACCTACACAGTCGAGCCAACTTCTGCTGAAAAGAAAAAAAAAAGAAAAAAAGAAAAAAAAAAGGAGTTCGAAAAGGGGAAAAAGAGAATTAAGTCAAGCTTTTTGCCCATCCAGGTGGTTGTTGCCGTGTTATCATTGGCTAAGGAACAATTAGCCAACTTTTCGAGCAACCTTAACAATTCTCCTCTCGGAAACACACCGGGTGTGCGTGAGGGCACCCGAGTCACCCCCTCCGCCGGCTCTGGGCACCCCCTCCGCCGCCTCTCGCCCGGAACGTGCCGAGCGGCCCCCGGCTGCCCCCCCTTC